>OX103977.1:559363-631257 GCA_944470395.2 Schistosoma turkestanicum
CAAACAACTCAATCAATCTCAGTTACACCAATCAAGTCACCAAAACCGATTCAGTCCAAATCCCACTGTATTTACCAATTCACATGTAACTGAGGAGAAAGTTACTTGGGTAGGACAGATCGCCGATTGGAAGACAGGAGAGGTTAATCAAATCCATGATTCATCCGCCTAGCCAGTCTTCTCAAAATCGATCAAGAAACCCAGCCTCATCAATTGCAAATCATCTAATGATGAGTGGTCATCAAATTGACCCAAAAATCAGCCTTTATAGATTTGTGATATGTCATCAAAACCCACACACACTCAAACTACTTGAAGCTATCTTGATTGGTCGGGAAAGTCCAACTTTATGTTCAAGTCAACAAAACTGTATGTTGACCTTTGTTTACCATGGTTCTAGTGAGTGAATGTCATGACCTTATTTTCAAAACTGTATTTACACAAATAACATGTTGCTTGTATGTGACTGACGAGAAATGGTACACGAAATGGTACTATCTCACAAAATATGTCTTCTCATTTCTCTGTTCAAATTTATCTAAGGGAACCACTGTTTTGACTATTTTTTTAGAATACAATGCTTTCTCTAGCACAACACACTGATTGATTTGCTGACAGAGATTATTAACGTGCAAAATTTTTCCATGATGTCTCAATCTTTCATTTATCATTATCTTTCGATTAGAGTTATGAAGATCACTGAGTTTACACAAAGCAATTACGAATCAATCAATCAATCACTGTTAGACCACTACAATTAGATGCGCACTGACACTGATGAGTCTCATACACTTGGACGAAACAGCCGTCCATCAATATTCCCTGGTTTCTAATGGTGGTGGTCCATGACAATCATTGATTGATTGATGATTGTTGAAGAATTACTTCAATATTCTATAAGTAACATTTATAGTTTTGGTCAAACAATAGAAAGCCATGTATTCACTGATTTTTACTTACCATTAGAAGTTAGTAAGTTTGTAAATTTATTTATATTATAGGCCCAAAATGAAAGAAAAGATTTTATTCATGAGTCTTTGAAATGATGAATATTATGCGAAATAACACTGTACTAACAAAATTGAAGGAAAAACACGTTACATAAAACTTAATTACATAAAAATATGATGAATTTTCCACTGAACTCTTTATGAACTAGTTAGTTATAAAAGTCAAAGGTTAGTTACCCTAATGTTAGACAATAGTGAATGATCTTTTTTTTAAAAAAAATTGACCATGATATTTTATGATAAATGGAAATTAGTTTCGATTAAATTGAGTGTTTATAACAAAGTATATGAATAATGAAGATTATTAGCTTAAATCAGGGATAAAACCAACCACATACATGAGTACACTAGTTAATACAATTTAAAACTACACATATATTACTAAATTGTATACTGTCAATTGTGTAATTGCATTAATGGGGTTGTGGAGATAGTTGAGTTACTGATTGAAATCATGAATCTATCAATGTGAGAATAACATTAGAAACCTTGAATTACGGCACGTCTATTTCTCCGAATCTTCGATTTCTAAGGGGGTTGGAAGTTGTGACTAGTAGGGTTCAGTCCTTTTCGGTTGTAGGCAGTAACCACTGAAGACAGTGTACAAGGTTGCGCAACACCGTCAATTGATCAAAGTTAGATATGTACACCGTTAGTGATCCAGAGGTTAGTCGTTCTGTAGTGAAGGAGAACACAGGTGACGGCAACCGAATTGTATTTAACGAAAATTACAGAGTTACTCAGTATAATAGGAAAACCATTTCGTAAACGGTTAATTTGCAAATCTTCAATCCATCATCAATCCATTGTCTGACATTTCACTGTTGTTCATGCATTTCATACAAATTCCATTGTGTTCCCACTCTTCCTTTCTCTTGATCTTCCCCCCATCTTCTGCTGCCAGACATTACGTTTACACTCGCCTCATATACTACTTATAAGTAGCTCACACCACAGTTCGTCTGGCGGTTTTGAATCCCGCGAGGTGCAGGAGTCGTGGATGTGCACTTCTGATGATGTGTCCCATATCAGGCATGAAATGACTTTCCGATTTCTAATACTGATCTAACAAAGATTGATTCATGATTTGAGTAAGAAGTAAATTTGTGTATATAACTGACAATTAAGAAAAATAGACAGTAAATATACACACAACACTTCAAAAAAATAACTTACCTAAAATTACTACATGGATGTATAATCCATTTGCCTTGTTCACGTTGCCTTCGTTTTTCACATGCTAATGCAACTTTATTACCAAACAATTTAAGTGCTAATTTATTATCGGATGGTTGAAAGAATGAAATGAATTGTTCTTTTAAATTATACAAAGACCAACCTCTTTCACGATAACTACTTTGATTATTAATAATGTTATTATTAGTAGTATTACTACTATTAGTATTATGATTATTACTATTAATGATACTTTGATGATGATGATGATGAAATGTACTTTTAGCATCCAATGATAATGGTTCTTCAATTTCATTAAGAATCGAATTATCCCCACCAATATCCATGTATGATACAGTTTCATTCACTGCTGATTGATAAGTTAATACATTCTTATCCTCCTCTGGTAAATTAATAGTATATCGACGTATATTTGATGGTTTTGACTGCTGTTTCATTATTGCACATGGTTTATGAGTAGTTGTATGCATAACATTTGGATTGGTATGTTGTTCATGAAATAATTGTAAACTACTTAACAATCCAACAGAATAATAACGAAAACGTAATTTATGATTGTGATTGAGTTTCTTTCTTCTGCAGTTATTTTTATCTTTACTAATTGGTAGTAATAATCTATCTGAGGTTTGTTCAGATAATTTTATACTTTCTTGTTGTATAGACATTTTGACTTTGCTTTATATGTACATATCAGTTGTATATTATAAGATTTCTAACTTTTGAATGACGATTTATCATTCATTGTGTTTGTTATCAGTGAAAAGTTGGAAATGGATTTCTTCCAAATAAAGTTAATTCATCAAGAATTTGTTCTTCAAATGATTATTACATGACACACACAGTTGTTGGATAACAACATGACACGGAAATAAATTGTAAATGATTAATTTTGAATTTTTTTTTACACGCATGAGACCATATTTGTTTGTAGAAATCAGTGTAATCTTGTAAGTAATTCGTTCATTTTATCCATACAAATAACATTCTGTCAATATTTTAATATTTTAGTTGAGTTCTATTAATTTTTTTTCTGTGCATTCATTGTTTAAATCGTTTGTCTGTTGAATATATTTGTGAATCTTCATTCAATTAAATAAAAAAAAATGGAAAAAAACCTTATTATTTTGATCTCTGCAAATTGATCTAAATTTAACCAATTATGTATGAGATGATCTGGACATTGGTAATTCGTTTTTCAACCAATCAAATTTTTGCCTAAACTTTTTATACGCTTGTCACAGAATTCATGAACAAAAACTTGCATTCATCTGTTCTAGTCATAGACAAATTTTGTATGCCAGTATGTGTCTTGTTTGTAATTTTAAGATGATTAATTATTCCGTTTTCTTTTTTTTGAATGTACTTAATTGAAAGTAGTTGTTTCGCATTATTTGCTAATAATATCATCAAATGATTTTTTGATCTATTGATGATGAAGAACCAATTAGAAAACATTCGTATGTAAAAATAGGCAAGAAGAGGAATATTCACAAAATATAAAGTAAACATATTATATTAGGGCTACTTAGATAGCTAACTGCTTGCTGTTACTCTCAACGGAGCATGGGACGCCAACCAGCATTCTCCAAACTTACTCTGTCATAGTGTAGTGAAGGAGAACACAGGTGAGGGCAACCGAATTGTAGTTAACGAAAATTACAGAGTTACTCAGTAAAATTGGAAAACCATATCGTAAATCATTAATTTGCAAAATATCAATTCATCATATCAAACTGGACTGTTCCTGTTGCAAAACATCAATCCATTGTCACTATTCATGCGTTTCATACAAATTCCATTGTGTTCCCACTCTTCCTTTCTTGATCTTCCCCCATCTTCTGTTGCCAGACATTACGTTGACACTCACGTCATATACTACTTATAAGTAGCTCGCACCACAATACGGCTACCGTTCTAGTTCTGTCTAAATGTTGTTCAGTCTTCTCATGTCTGTCTCTTTTACTTGGCGTAGTGTGTTTCTTGTCCTTCCTCTTTTCCTTTGACCTTCAGGGTTCCAAGTGAAGGCTTGCTTTGAGATACAGTTGGGTGTTTCCTTCAATATGTGTATCCTATTCACTTCCAGAGATTCGTCCTGATTTCTTCCTCCACTGGTACCTGTTTTGGTCTCTACCACAATAAGCTGTTGCTGATGGTATCCAGCCAACGGATCCGAAGTACTGCACAGATAACTATTAGTAAATAGCTGTATCTTGTGGATGATAGCTTTGGTAGCGCTCCAAGTTTCCGCCCAATACAGTAGAACTGTCTTGACATTTGTAGTGAAAATTCTGACTTTTGTGTTGGTCGGCAGATAGTTCCAGATATTGTTCACTTATACAAATGCTGCCTGTGCTCTGTGAACCTGCGCCATCAGAACTCCATCATATCTACCTTGCTAATCAATGGTGCACCACAGATATGTGAAGGTTTCCACATCGTTCTTAGCCTCTCTATCAAGTGTGATTTGGTTCGCGTATGTTGTGTTGTATCATAGGATCTTACTTTTGTCTTTATGTATGCTGTGACCTGCTGCTGCGGAGGCTCCTGCTACACTGGTCATCTTCTCTTGCATTTGTTGTTACGTAAGCGATAGAAAGCTCAGATCGTCTACGAACTGCTAGTTGTACAGCTGCATCCTAGCTGTCCACTGTATCCCGTGCTTCCCATCAGATTTTTACGTTTTCATAATCCAGTCGACCACAAAGAGAAAGAAAAAGGATGAGAGTAAGCAACTTTACCTGATACCGGTCTTTACTTTGAATGAGTCTGTGAGCTGTTGTGCATTCTTGATTTTACAGTTTAGTCCATCATAAGAATTCCGTAGGATGTTGACCATCGTCTGAGGCAAGCTGACTTGTCGAAGAAGTCTCAACACTATGGTCCCGTCCACATTGTCGAACGCTATCTCATAGTCAATGAGGTTGATGTGTATTATTCAATTCTGTTCAAATGATTGTTCCACAATGATTTTTCTGGTTAGAGTCAACTTTCTTGGGGATGTGGTCGCTAAATCCATGCCTAAGCCTCCTGCTTTGCCCAGGCTTGAGATCGGCAGTAACCTTAGAGGAGCCCCAGGTGGAGATTCTGGCCAGCTACTAACAGCCTAAAGTTACATTACTAACAACGTTTTACTAATAACGTTTTATTATATATTTTGAGCAAAGTATTTCAAACCACCAAACCACCGCAATATATGTAGGACTGTAGTCGTTTTGGTAGCCTGTGATGCGGAAAAATCGTAAACCTATTTTTCTACGCATCTGAATGGATTATAGTATAATTAGAAGACGGTTGTCAAGTCCTTGTATGAGACTCATCATTGGTAGGGCACATCCACTACTCCTGCGACTCGAAGGACTCGAACTCAGGACCTTCGGTCTTGCATTCGAATGCCTAACCTCTGAATCATCGAGGTCGGCATCCACCGAAGAAACAGCTGGGTGGATAACTCTTAATATTCAAAACAGTGGTTCCCTTTGAGAAATTTGAACAGAGAAATGAGAAGACATATTTTGTGAGATAGTACCATTTCGTGTACCAATTCTCGTCAGTCACATACAAGCAACATGTTATTTGTGTAAATACAGTTTTGAAGATAAGGTCAAAATTTCTTATTTAGCATGAAATTCACTCACTAGAACCACCATGGTAAACAAAGGTCAACATACAGTTGTTTTTGAACACATAAAGTTGGACTTTTCCGACCAATCAAGATAGCTTCACGTAGTTTGAGTGTGTATGGATTTTGATGACATGTCACAACTCTAAAGGTTGATTTTGGGTCAATTTGATGACCACTCATCATTATATGTTTCGCAATGGACGAGACTGGGTTTCTTAATCGATTTTGAGATGACGGGCTAGGTTGATGAATGATGGATTTGATTAACCATTTTGAAATATGTTCCCCTATCCTGTCTTCCAGTCGGCGATCTGTCCTCCCTAAGTAACTTTCTCCACAGTTACATGTGAATTGGTAAATACAGTTGGTGTTTGGACTGAATCGATCTTGGAGAGTTGATTGGTGTAACTGAGATTGATTGATTTGTTGTGATAAGCCTCAGATTAGCTGCATTGAAGGTCATCTCAAGATCGATCGAGAAACCCAGCTTCGTCCATTGTAAGACATCTTGACCTTATCTTCAAAACTAAATTTACACGAATTACAGGTTGCTTGTATGTGACTGATGAGAAAGCACGAAATGGTACTTCTCATAACTCTTAATATGACGACTACACCTAAAACGATTTTCATTATTTCCTCCACCATACAATTACTCTTGAAGTCAATGAATGATCTTGATACCAGAGAAACAAATAATTCTTCCAAGCCAACCAATTTATAAAAATACTAATAATAATAATCATTATAATAATTTATGAAAATGAACTGTCAGTTTTTTCTTTAAACCATCTATAAATAAAAATTTTCCAAATTCATTTCGGATAATAGTTTTTTTTGAATCATGGAGGCTTCTTCGACACTATGGTGTGCCTGAGAAAATAGTTAACATCATACACAATTCTTATGATGGATTCAACTGCGAAATCGTACACGAAGGACAGCTAACAGTCTCTTTTGAGGTGAAGACCGGTGTCAAGCAATTTGACTTACTCTCACCCTTTCTCTTTCTCCTAGTCATCCATCGACTGGATTATGAAGACGTCAACATCTGGAGGGAAGCACGGTATCAACTGGACAGTTAGGACGCAGCTGGACTTCGCAGATGACCTGGCTCTTCTATCGCACACTCAACAACAAATGCAAGAGAAGACGACCAGTGTAGCAGCAACCTCTGCAGCAGTAGGTCTCAACATACATAAAGGAAAAAGCGAAATTCTCCGATACAACACAACATGCACCAACCAAATCACTCACTCTTGATGGAGATGCCTTGAAGGACGTTAACACCTTTACATATGTGGGCAGCATCATCGACAATCAAGGTGGATCTGATGCAGATGTGAGGGCACGGATTGTCAAAGCGAGGGCTGCATTTCTACAGTTGAAAAATATCTGCAACTCCAAACAACTATAAATATACACCAAAATCAGGATTTTCAATACAAATGTCAAGACACTTCTAGTGCATGGAGCGGAAACCTGGAGAACTACGAAAGCCATCATCCACAAGATACAAATGTTTATTAACAGTTGTCTATGCAAAATACTTCGGATTCGTTAGCCAGACACCATCAGCAACAACGAACTGTGGGAGAGAACAAACCAGATTCCAGTTGAGGAGGAGAACAGGAGGAAGCAGTGGATGTGGATAGTACACACACTACGAAAAACACCTAACTGCGTCACGAGACAAGCCCTCACATGGAACCCTCAATGCAAAAGGAAATGAGGAAGGTCAAGGAACACATTGCGCCGATAAATACAGAAAGATATCAGAGGAATGAACAAAGATTGGACAGAACTGGAGAGGAAAGCCCAGTACAGACAGAGTTGGTTGGAGAAAACTGGTGGGCATCCTATGCTCCAATTGGGAGTAACAGGCGTACGTAAGTAAGTAAGTAAGTCAACCAGTTTGGATTATTCAATAATTTTGCTCATTTCGTATAATAAAGTCATAAGAATACTAATAATCATTATAATAATAATTTATGAAAATGAACTGTCAATTTTTTCTTTAAACCATCTATAAATAAAAAATTTTCAAATTCATTTCGAATAATAGAGTTATTTTTTTGAATCATTTGATTAGGATATGACTATTTTAAAAAAAAATGCAACTTTGATTTATTATAGGATGTAAATCAATGTACAGCATAAGTTGAATCAAATCTGATTTAATAATAACCGTATGCGATCATCAATCAGTCAACTGATTTTGCATTACGGGCAAAAACAAATATTTATATTCATCATGATTTATTTATCTAACAGAGTTAAGATTTGAACGTCAAATCTACTTTCATTATGTTGAATGCGTTGAATCAGTAATTCGTATGTAAACCATACAGTCAGTCAGTCAGTCAGCTGCAACGTAGAACTTCGTACGTATGTACATATAAGTTCATGTTGCCATACCATAACATTAGCACAGAGACGCAAATGTCAAATCTAATCCCATAGTGATAAAAATGGTAGAGGTATTAATGGTAATAAAGAAGAATATTGTTTGAAGATATTATTCAAGAAGTATAATTCAGTGAGATAAGGTTAGAAAGAAAAAAGGTAGAGGTGCTAACGAATCCAGAAGATTAGGATTTGAGAGAGCATAACGAATGGATGCACTTGCGCCATTGCAAACGATTTCGAGCCGTATCGTTCAAGGTCTCTAACCATTGGTGACTATCGTCTTGCGGATCCCAACCAGGTAGTCTACATCTACCAACATGACTCAGTCCACTTATTAGTGACTTCATGCATTTCTGCCATGTTTTGATTTGGCCGCCCCTAGCTTTCTCCCAACCTACTCCTACACCACAAAACATAGCTCGTCGTGGCAGTCGGTGGTTGGGCATTCGTAACATGTCCCAACCACCTCAAGTGATGAAGTTTCACTTCTTCATTTATTGATTTGTCGTCCCTATCTAGAACTCGATTCCTAACGACAGCATTGCTTACTCCGTTGTCCCATGATACACGAGCAATGCTTCGGAGATATCGATGATTGAAAACTGGTAACCTACTAACATCTACTCTTAACGGCGATGTTTCGTATCCATAAAGGAGAACGGAGCAAACTACTGCACAGTACACCCGTCCTTTGTTTAGCGAACGGATATATCGCCTACGCCATAAGTGACGCAAGTTGGCAAAAGCCAATCGAGCTTTCTGTATCCGAGCTGAGATTTCGTCAGTCACCAGGCCATCAACACTCATGAGACTCCCCAGATAAGTGAAGCGATCAACACGTTCGACTCCTTCACTCCCTATCACTAGCCCAGGTGACGATGAAACCCAATCTTGAAGCAACATTTTGCATTTCGAGGTGGAAAACCTTACATTTAGAGTTATTGAGATCATCAGTCAGTCATTGTTACACGACCATTACAAACCTTGTGTCAGTGGACAGTCGTTTATTCCTGGTATAGATTTCATCAGTGATAGTGTACATTCAATACTTCTTCAGCTACTTCCGGGATTCGGACTCAGCACCTTGCGTGCGAACGCCTCACTGCTGGAAATATTTAATAACACCATTTAAATCATACAGTTTCATATGCGATAGTTCAAAAAAAGAAATATTTCTTTCTACGGATATAGGTTGCTTTGACAAATTTAATTTTCATAGTCATTAATGACTTAATGACTTTTATATTCAGTAAATTTTTAAATCGAATGAAAAGGAAATGTCAACGCGAAGTCATGGTCATTAATCTACAATCGAATTTGCAGAACGGTTCTTGTTATTACGTTTGGATATCGACCAACAAAATATTGAAAAAACCAAAGAGCAGTAAACACAGCAGCAGTTTAAGAATAGTTTATGACATTTTAACAATGTCATTTCTACAGATGAAGACACTGACTTACCTATATATATCTACGGTTACCTGTAAAAAGAATTACATTAATAATACTTGTCAAAACCGTATTACTTCCTCTTTTTATCCAAATCAAGTCGTCAAAAAAATTGCGACAGTTATCCAGTATAGTTGGTAACCTAATCTTGCCTACTGCTTACCATTAACGTGAGTACGCGGTGCATTTTTTTTCAAATAAAATACAGTTTTGTAATTAAATGTCACCATTTCATTCATTTAAGGGTTAAAAAAATATTTAGAAACTAGTGTTGAACTCTCCATAGTATCCCAAAATACTACGTTCCTCATGATCTTTTTGACTCTGCTTCAAATTTAAGTCAGGAAAATAGAAACATTTGCACCGGGAACATAGTGTGACTTAATTTAGTCAAAGTACATTGACGAGGATTATGAAATACTACTAGATAATAGGTAATAATTGTAGAGTGAGACTTCTCAACAGTCTTGCACATTTCTAATCAGTCATGGAGAGAACTTCTAATTAGCATATTAAGTTTATACCATCAAGTCAGAATACAATCATTCACGTTTAAAAATGGCTTATATTTACTAAATTACTTATTTACGTCTGTTACCTCTAGTACGGCCTAGGCTACCGACCAGCATTCTTCAACCTCTACCCTATCTTGGGTCTTCTTTACTAGTTATGTCCAATTTTTTGTCCATTCTTCTCATTTCGGTCTCCATTTCTCGGAATAATGTGTTGTTGACCATCCTTTTTTCTTTTGACTCTGAGAGTTCCAAGTGAGGGCTTGTCTTGTGACGAATATGGGTGATTTACGCAATGTGAGTCCTATCCACTTCCATCGCTTCTTCCTGATTTCCGCCTCCACTGGAATCTGGTTTATGCTCTCCGACAATAGGTTGTTGCTGAAAGTGTCTTGCCGACTGATCTGAAGTATTTAGTGTAGACAAATGTTAATAAATACTTGCGCATCTGCGGCTACTACCGGTCCCAAGCCCGGATAATGGAAGAGAGTTGAGTATGGGTTTTGCAGCCACATCCCGTAGAAAGCTAACTCGCTATAAATAACGCTAACTTAAAAATATAATTCAAACCATTTACTCTATTACTTGGTTTATAATCAGTTTGTATAGATGTATCACCAGTGAAAGTAGATGAGAACAAACTCTTTCATTTGGACCTTAATACTCGGAATATTTATACTCTGTAGAGACGTCCTTGGGAGTCACAAAAATATCACACTAAAATGACACATTAACCAATCGCAGCCAAGGATTTTCCTGGTGGGAAATGTGATCTCAAGGTCAACTGATCGGTCCATGAAATAAATCCAAAATAAAGATATTTATCAAGCGAGTTCTGGGGGATCTAACATCCCCAACAAGAAGACAATGAGGTACTTACCTATTAGTGAAGTTGTACTACCAAAGAATCTCCTACCACAAAAAGACAATTTGTTTAGGGGTATCAAAAATCATTTGTACCTGGTAAGAAGACTAATCCTCATAATTCCAATTTCTGCTTCGTCTGTTATATGTTTGTGTAAAGTTAGAAATAACCATCACATTTTGACATATTGAAAAACAGAACAAATTTATTACTTCACATGTAGTTTTCCGGTTGCATAATCGTTTATTTTAGCCATAGGAAGGATATATAAAATTTTTTGAATGAGCATTCTATTTGAAGGTTGTTTTGTTGTACAGTTTAGTCAAGTGAAGTTCAATGTTCAAAATTCAATAATGGCGTAAATAATCATCATCATTTTGGCAAAATTTTTTGTTTCTCTAAACAGGCTTTCAATGATGACAAGTAAATTAGGAAATTTGATCAAACTATTTAATTCATTCGGTTTTTATTATTGAATTTTCAAGAAATGAAAAAAAAAACACACACATATTTAATAGTACATTTTCATGTTAGTTTGAACGCCTTTTTATTCTTCAGAAAACTGATGAATAATAGGCCACGAAATAAGCATGCAAAATCAATAAAATATTCAGTTACTTAACCTGAACACAACATTGAAGCGAAGATAGGCGGTGGAATTCATTTAGGCAAATTTATGTTTCTGCACTGAAATTCGAGTGATCAGTTGGATTGTGGGTGATGATACTAACTAACTTTCAATAATAGAATGCGAAGATGAAGGTTCACAGAATTGTGTGTCATTTGTTTACACAATACATTTCGAGCGATTCGACCATATATATATTTAAGACATTTGTTGGGGACGTTAGATCCCCAGAACTCGCTTGATAAATACCCTAATTTTAATTTCACGTTTACGAGTATGGGCTGATCAGTTGACCTTGAGATCGCATTTCCCACCCGGAAAATCCTTGGCTGTGATTGACTGCTGTGTATTTTAGTGTGCTATTTTTGTGACTGTCCCACTAGGACGTTTCTATGATGTATAAATAAACGAGATTTGTGTGCTTGATTGCATTGTGCTTGCTAGATGTTTGTACAATATACTTTATACGCTTACCAAGTCTTCTGTTTTGCAGTTTGGGATTCAAGGTAGCCTACGTGGACGCTGGTTCATTGTCTCGTTCTCATTTATCGACTAAGGTAAACCCGTAATAGCCTCAAGCGTACCTAGTGACGAACCTAACACTTTATATTTGTAAAAAATATAAGTTCGACCAGAAAAGTTACAAGAAAAGGGGACCCGAGGTAATAATAAATTACGCAGTGTGAAGAACCTCGTCGGAAGATAATACAGTATTGACAAAGTTGGTTAAAGTTAATCAGTACAAATTGTTTTTGAACACTTAGAGAAGGATTTCAGTCTCCATATAGAGAAACCTTCAATAAGCCTTAGTGTACGTCCTTGAGCAGTTTTGTACAACCCTAAAATTACTGACTTGATGTGAACATCTTTTAGTTAGTATCTTAGTCAAATGTTTCACAATGTAAGAAACTATTTTTCTATCCATTTGTCTTATATGGCTTTTTGGCTTTTAAGGTGTTTTCGGACATGCATGTTGACTGATAGATACAGCAGGATGTAACGTAATCGTTTACGTGTGCTTCAGGTTTTTGGTAAACTTGACTATTCGATTGTGGTTAATTGGGTTGAGTTAAATGTCTTATTCAGAAGTGATTTTAATCTTTTCGTTTCAGAATAAGACTGTTTGAATCATTTCTAAATAGAAAGGTGATGTAGGCTCAGTTTTTTGATGCCAAAAAAGTAGTATGTTTCATCTTAGTGTGACTTTTGCAACAGTCACTTCAATGAATAATTGCTATTCATCAACATTACAGTTAGGAGCTTTAAATCTCTCTCATTTGTATAACTAGCCCAAATATGATTGTGTTGGAGATGTTAGATTCCCAAAACTCGCTTGATAAATGCCTTATTTTGGATTCTACGTTTGCCAGCATGGGCTGATCAGTTGACCTTGAGATTTCGATTCCCACCAGGAAAATCCTTAGCTGTGATGGGCTGCTGTGTATTTGAGTGTGCTATTTTCTTAACTGTCCCAAGGACGTTTCTATGATGTATAAATGAACGAGAGTTGTATGCTTGATTGTATTGTGATTGCTGGGTGTTTGTAGAATTTACTTTCTACGCTTACAAAGTCTTCTTACTCTATTTTGAGGATTCAAGGTAGCCTACCTGGACGCTGGTTGATTGTCTCGTTCGCGTTCATCGACCAAGGTGAACTCGTAATAGCCTCAAGCATATTTAGTGACGAACACAATAGATTGATCCTATTGAATATGACTTTAACTAACTCACCCGTTTGTAATGGACTGGATTGTAATTGTGAAAACTAAGATAGTGTTCTGTTCATTTCATCTTTCTATAAAACAGGAAATTTGATTGAACTATAGTCTGTTCGACAAAAAATTGTTCAGAAAACTTGAGCCGATTATTCGTTTCTTCTTCTGCTGTGATTTCTGTTCTAGTTCTTTTAATAAGTTTCATATTTTCACGCTAAAAAAATCACACTTACATATATATGATGTCATCCGAGTATAGAATATACAGAATTGAGTTTTCAACTAAATTTTCTACAGATACCCATGAACCGGTCAGTCAGTATCGGTCCCAAAAAAAACACGCCTAAAGCTACGCCAGTAATCTATGAAAAACGCTTCTCAAAAAAGGGTCGCACATTGTCAGTGCGTAATAATAAATCTTTAAGGATTTTTGTCAGCAAATAGTAACAGGTCATTTAGTGAAATATAGTCTTCCTAAGAGATTTTTACTTAAAAGGAACACATTAACTTAGTTTTTAATGCCAATATCTATCAAGTAATTCATTATTTCTAATATGTTTTTTGAAGAATACTTAGAAAATTGGTTTCCAATAGAATTGTTAATTATACTCTTTTGTCAATCATTTCAAAAGTTTGTATGACATGAACAGAATTGGATGTAAGGGTTTAACTGACTTTACGAATATTTTAATAGTCCATATCAATCAGGAGACAGTGAATCCAAAAAATTATTCTTTGTTGATAGCACTAGTTTGAAGTAATTTCATTCGATTGAATGAAGCTGACTTTTTTTTCCAATGTAGTTCACAATCGGCCAGATTCAATAATTAATCAGGAAATGAAGATAGTTTTTTTCCCATGTAATTAGACTTTTACACAATAACAAAACATGGTACTTGACCACGTTTAACCAGAATCTTATCAATATTATTGTGAGATTTTTTTAGATTGTTCGAAAACTTATCAGTAGAACTGATTGTTTAAGATACTTACTTAGTTACGTACGCCTGTTACCCCCAATGGAGCATAGGCCGCCCACCAGTTTCCTCCAACCAACTCTGTCCTAGGCTTTCCTCTCCAGTTCTGTCCAATGTTTGTTCATTCCTCTCATATCTTTCTCTATTTCTCAATCTAATGTGTTCTTCGACCTTCCTCTTTTCCTTTTGCCTTGAGGGTTCCATGTGAGGGCTTGTCTTGTGACGCAGTTAAGTGCTTTTCTCAGTGTGTGTCCTATCCACTTCCACCGCTTCTTCCTGATTTCCTCCTCCATTGGAATCTGGTTTGTTCTCTGCCACAGTAGATTGTTGCTAATCGTGTCTGGCCAACGAATCCGAAGTATTTTGCGTAGACAACTGTTAATAAACACTTGAATGTTCTGGATGATGGCTTTTGTAGTTCTCCACTTTACCGCTCCATACAGTAGAACTGCCTTGACATTTGTATTGAAAATCGTGATTTTGGTTTTGCTTGAAAGTTGTTTGGAGTTCCAGATATTTTTCAACTGTACTAACTAACTTTAATCATAGTAGGCAGAAAATGGTTCAAACCAAACGAAATGTTTATTTATCATAGTGCATTTTAAACTATAAACTCACTGTATTCTTCTGACTGAAAAGCTGCTTTGTGTAACTGCTGTTGTGGATTGCATTCGTGTTTTACCATTTTGATGCTACAGCGTAACAGTGTGATAAGTACCCTTGTAGTGAATGAGAACACAGGTGGGGCAACCGGATTGTATTTATCTCAAATTACAGAGCTACTCAGTAAAATAGGAAAACCATAATCGTAAATCGTTAATTTGTAAAATATCAGTTCATCATATCGAACTGGACTGTTCCTGTTGCAAAACGTCAATCCATTGTCATTATTCATGCGTTTCATACAAATTCCATTGTGTTCTAACTAACTCTCCCTTTCTTGATCTTCCCTCATCTACTGCTGCCAGACATTACGTTTTCACTCACGTCATATACTACTTATAAGTAGCTCACACCACAATCGTCCCCCCTTTTAATAAGCTGTCATCACTTTCAAAACAGGGACCCTGCTCAGTTAATATCACCTTCGGTATTCCGTGACGCGCTACAATATGCCGGATAACCACTTCGGTCACTGTTCTTGCCCGCTGTTCTGGTCTGTCCAACGTGTAGCGTTTACTAGTTCCCGCTGCTGGGACACGGCGGCAGGCACACTCCCGATAAATTGCGACGCCAACAACTGTGCCCCCGACTCCCCATCCATACTCGGCAGCGTACGGCGCAGCAACATTGTGAGCTCCACAGCTAGCACCAACGGGTCACCATCAGCCGACAGCCTCGCCAACCGGAACCTCTGCGGCGCCTCCTCCCTGTCCACCGGGCTGTTGAACTCCGTCATCAGCCGCCCGGTGACCGTCTACCACGCCATCATCCCGGCGGCACCGTCCAGGCTGTCATATACCGCCTTCGCCTCACCTTCCCGCAGCGTCCCCGGCACCGCCAACTCCGTCCCGGGCCCTTTCACACCACCAGCTCCTCCGAGGCCTCAAACTCCTCCAGGAAGCTCCGCAAATCTCCGTCCTCAAACTCCTTCGGCCACGGGAGCTCCTTCCTTCATTTTAAGCTCATAAATGAACATTACCTATTATTACCAGATTTTTTCAAAAATCATTTAAATTTCTAATTTGCAATTCACAGGACTTTATGATTGATCATTGACCATAAACTTTATATAATTTTTTTTGATTTCAGCTTCAAAATTCAGTACTGAACGCAAAACAAAAACCCAAAAATATATTACATTAAAACCAATAAGTGAATTGTATTCGAATTAAGCATTCTTTCTAGATTAAATTTCTTAGTATGAACATCAAGAAAAAACACACATATCTTTAGTTTTGTTTTAAACAAAGCACTTCAACACAACACAACACAACTAACTATTGAACAACTAGGAGAACACTTATTCAAACAGCAGAAACGAAAATCAAGTGTTGCATGCTCATTAAACTAAACTAATCATGAATGATAAATTTGAAGTAGATCTGTTGTGACCTAAACTAGCTATATACCTATACCTATATCTCAAAGATATACTTCGTAATTTACAAGTTCAAGTATTCATTCATTCCCTAATTAAAAAAACGAAATACAAAATAGAATGTAACGTGCATTTCCAAAAATACCCTAACTATCTCTCTGTTAAGTATATTTGAATTGAATTGAATTTTTAGCATTCAGTCACGTACAGACTGTTGTTGAAATCTATTCACCTTGATGAAAAACTAACTATGTTTCTTCTTAATTTGTCTTTAACAACATAAGGGGTTTGATTCGACTCGTTCGTTGTTTGGTGGTAAATAATAAATGCATAAATAGTTCACTTACCTCTTTTTTTTTCTGATTAAGGACATTTGAGAAGAAAAAAAAATTTGTCCTTCTCAATTTTTTTTTTATCCTTTTTTAATTCAATCATGATTGTTACTTTTTATTTCAATGTAAAGATTGGTTTTCTGAAAGAAACAAAAACAATTTTGTACTTTCTTGACTGTGTGTGTGTGTGTGTGTGAGGGCGGGAACTGGCAAGGCGAAATAAGTCACATTTATTCTGTGTGTGAAATTATGTGACATGTTCGATTTTCAAACTTATTATTACAATGTATATATAGATATGTATATACACATATTTTTGAAACCGTGAATCGATCAATGTTAGTAGACCACCATTAGAAACCTGGAAGAAGCACTGAAAGATGGCCGCTTCGTCCTGGTGTGGGACTCCTCAGGTTAGGCGTTCACCTACAATACCGAAGGTCTTGGGTTCGAATCCTGCAGGGTGCAGGAGTCGTGGATGCGCACTGCCACTGATGAGTCCCATACCAGGACCACGAAACGACCGTCTTTCAGTGCTTCTTCTCGGTTTCTAATGGTGGTCTAACATTGGTCGATTCATGGTTTCAAAAATGTGTAACTTGAAAATCTTCACAACAACCCCGTAATGCAAATTACCTGTGCTCACTAGTGACGACTAGCTTCGTGAGGAATCTTCTCCGAGTTCTAGTGTGAAAAAGACGTGACCAGTAAAGTTCAATCGGTTCGGGTGTAGACAGTAACTACCGAAGACTGTGTATGAAGTTGCGCAGCTTCGTGAATTGATCAAGTTAGACATTAACACCGTTCGATACCGGCTCAGTGGTCCGATGTTTATGTGTTCGTGCACAATACCGAGGGTCCTGGGTTCGAATCCTGCGGGGTGCAGGAGTGGTGGGTGCGCAGTGCCACTGCTGAGTAGTCCCATACCATGACAAAACGGCCGTCGAGTGCTCACAGGTTTCTAATGATGGTCTAACATTGATCGATTCATGGTTTCAAATATATATATATATATATATATATATATATATATATATATATATATATCACAAAGATTTTGAATGAATAACTATTCCCCTTGAGTTGAAATTATCAAATCGCAAACAGAGTTAATTGCAACAGAATAAAAAATCAATGAAGTGAAATAAAATAGTCCATCAAAAATCGATTAATTATTCATTGTTTATTGTTGTTTGAATTATCTAAGCTAAAAAAAGGGATTTTCATTTGTTTTGAAAATTGTTCAATAGAATCAAAAAAAGATGAACTGTTTTTTAATAGCTGAACAGTGAAAACATAATTGTATTATTCAAATAAGCATTTGAACAAGTTTATGAATGAGCGCATAGTTTTTTACAATGTATCAAGCAAATATTCATATATTACATAATTAATTCTGATAACGCTCGGTCTTCTCATCTCATTATCCAAATTTAATTGGAGTGGATTATTAGGAGGATTGTTATGCTCGTCACTTGATATGCTTGAATGCTATTTTGAGTTCAGCTTAGTTAGTAAACAAACAATGCAGTGACATGATAGGTTATGCTAATCCGGGCGTCCCAATACCACCCCACTAAGTACAGAAAGAAGTCTTGATATAGCGTAGAAAGTGTTTATTCTACAAGCACAAACCGACTATAGCTAATACCTTTACTACCTCTACTACTGCTGGATTTGAAATGACTATTACATCTCTGTGTTAATATGGTATGGCAACATGAACTGACGTACGTATGTAGGTACGAAGTTCTACGTTGCGATTGATTGATTGATTGGGTAGTGTTGGGGATGTTAGATACCCAGAGAACTCGCTTGATAAATGCCTTATTTTGGTTATCACGTTTTCTAGCATGGGTTGAGATTTCACTTCCCACCAGGAAAATCCCTGGCTATGATTGACTCCTGTGTATTTTGGTGTGCTATTTTTGTGACTGTCCCACTAGGACGTTTCTATGATGTATAAATAAACGAAATTTGTGTGCTCGATTGCATTGTGCTTGCTCGGTCTTTGTAGAATATACTTCTACGCTATAACAAGACTTCGATTTAGCCGTTTCGAGTCAACGGATCAAGGTAGCCTAAGTGGACGCTGATTCATTGTCTCGTTCACGTTTATCGACTAAGGTAAACGCGTAATAGCCTCAAGCATACTTAGTGACGAATCTAACAATTTTAAAAATATTATTCATATATTATGTAGATGTACATAAAAGTTGACCAAGGTATTGAGACTTCAATAACTGTACATTGTACATCTTAGACTGAGGTCTAATGTATTCACGTAATGAGGTTTTTCCATAAGGATTTGTGTATTTATGAATAAAGATCTGTGTTTCATCGATCGAAACAGAAAACAAATTCAGCGCTTAATACTTTGAAAGAAAATGAGAATCATGAGAAATTACTAAAGAGGCATTTAGCCAGGAAAATAGGGTATAAGAAAGTCTTAAATGTTCACAAAATGTCTTTGCTTATAACGCGGATGTAGCTAGTGAAATACTAATACTGAAATGACACAGAGCAATACAAAGAAACTATTTTTAAATGTTTTCTACGCGCCTAACAGTTACTCCGAGATCGCAGAATGAATTAACTCGTTTTCTATTTATCAGTATGACTTTTATTATTGTGGAGCGTGATTTTGCTCGAAATTATGGGAAATAAGATTTTCCTGCTCATGAACACCTCCCAGTGTGGATAAAAAAAATTAACCATGAAGAACATTAAAAGTTTAATACTAATCCATTTAGTATAGGTTAATAATCTGTCGAATTTTTAGTGACTAGTTTCGTGAGGAAATTCTCGTAGGTCTAGTGAGCAGACGTGACCAGTGGAGTTCAACCCTGTTGTCTGTAGGTAGTAAGTACCGAAGACAAACGGGTGAGTTTTCACAAAATCCCTACATTGATCAGAGTTCGACATTAATACCGTTGAATGCCGGACCAGCGATCTAGAGGTTAGGAGTCCACGCGCAAGACAGAAGGTCCAGGGTTCGAATCCTGCAGGGTGCAGGAGTAGTGAATGTGCAGTGCTGATGAGTCCCATACAAGGACGAGACCGCCATTTAGTGCTTCCAGGTTTCTAATGGTGTGGTCTAACAATGATTGATCGATGGTTTCAAATGTTTATAAACAATACTATCCATTCCCGACCGTAGCTGCTACCTTGACGTGCCGGTCGGGCTTGACCATCGTGATGACGCAGCCGAGCTATACTGGCTGAAACATGTAATCCTGAAGGTTCTACTATGCCAGGCAGGTCGATTGGAAAACGATCACACTAAAAGCAACTACTCAAGGTCTGAGGGCGAAGTCATAATGCTGACTGGAGAGGGGTGTGATAGCAGTAAGGTGTTTCCCTCGGACAACCAGCATCTGCAGCGATGCTGCCTTCTCAGAAGGAAGCAAGGGTTAGAAAAGGTCGACCCTAAATATGTCACACCTCACCCTACCTCACGGGATTTCGTCTCCGTCGGTAAGTGGTGCCCACTAAGGGCTTTTAAGAGAGGAGCTTTTACTTAAAAAAACCTTTCATAAACAGGCCGTGCGTGACCGGCCTCAAGCAGTTGTCCCTTGGGCTCTTCGGTCACGCTCTCAGCACACGAGACCGAATCGGTCAAAATCAAAATACTATCCATTACTCTCATTGAAGAATTTGTATTTGTTTTCTGTCAACTTCATTCTGATTCAAAGTTTTTCAAACGATGAAAGCAATCGTCATTCAGACTGAAAAACTAGAGCTATGTGTTTCGGCTAATGATAGGGTCAATCAATCCATAGTTATTTCAACCATTCTCAGTCAAGTATACTAATGTTTATCATTATCAATCTCACGAAAACATGTGGCTAAATTACTCATTACTCAAGCCACTTTATTATTTCCTTACCAAATTTATAAAACTGAAATATACACAATATTGTCCTTCACTCAACACACTTGATAGAATTCGTGAACAGGCTGTTATCTTTGTCATCATCCAATTTTGAGTAATGACTCTTGTAATTTCATTGACCATATAGACGGATCAAAATTTTACTTTGTGCTATCTCAATATATACTAAACAGTTGATATTTGGATTTTACAATCTGAAATTCACAAATTAGAATTTTTGTAACGATTTATTCTGCTGCTTTGCATGTAAGATGAAATATCTACCTATCTATCTAGGATTAAGCATAAATTTCTATATCAAGTAGATCATGCCGGTAAAACGGGATGAATTCTGTAATTATCATATATATAAGTTTCAATATGATAAGAATCTTTCAGAGCTAAATACATTTTTAAAGAATCCACGTAGAATAGTTTTTAAAAAAATAAACCATAGAATAGCTAAGTGAACAATTGTTTTTCATAACTTCGTCATTAAGTTCTACAATTAATAATAATAAGTGCGTTATTTTATAAATGGCCAAAAATAAGGCTTACATTAGTAAAATTTGACAATATTATTATTTTCATTAGACATTTTTGAAACCGTAAATGGATCAATGTTAGATCACCATTAGAAACCTGGTAGCACTGGATGGCCGTTTCGTCTCAGTATGGGACTCCTCAGTGGCAGTGCGCATCCACGACTCCTGAACCTAGCAGGATTCCAACCCAGGACCTTCGATATTGTAGGCGAACGTCTAACGGTGTTATTGTCTAACTTGATCAATTCACGGAGTTGCGCGACCTCATACACAGTCTTTGGTAATTACTGTCTACATCTGAACAGGTTGATCTTCACTGGTCACGTCTTCCCACTAGAACTCGGAGAAGATTGCTCACGAAACTAGTCGCCACTAGTGAGCACAGGTAATTTGCATTACGGTGTTGTGAAGATTGTTAAGTTACACATTTTCGAAACCATGAATCGATCAATGTTAGACCACACCATTAGAGAAACCTGGAAGAAGCACTGGACGGCCGTTTCGTCCTGATATGGGACTCCTCAGCACCGAAGACTGTGTATGAGGTTGCATAACTCTGTGAATTGATCAAGTTAGACATTAACACCGTCAGATGCCGGCTCAGTGGTCCGATTGTTGGGCGTTCGCCTACAATACCGAATGTCCTGCTAGGTGCAGGAGTCGTGGAAGCGCACTGCCTCTGATGAGTCCCATACCAGGACGAACCGGACGTCTTTCAGTGCTTCTTCTTGGTTTCTAATGGTGATCTAACATTGATCGATTCATGGTTTCCGAAAATGTGTAACTTAACCATCTTCACAATAACCCCGTAATGCAAATATTATTAATTGTCATCTTTAAACTGTTATCATATTAATTCAAAATGCTAGTGAGCAATGACACTCATTATCTTCGAGATAAGTAAATGCCTACCACCGTACAGAGCTGAACTCCACCTGCTTTTGGTTAAAATGTTAGACATTGGTCATGGGAAAATACTATTTGTAAGTCTTAGCAATGGAACTTTGAGTCAGTCCAACATTTCACTCATCTATCTGGTCCAAGTTTTTGTTTTCAAGGATCTAAACTCAAACATCAAAATTCTTGAATATAAATACGAAGTTCACCGATTATTTATAAGCCGAAAATTAAATCATCCAAAAACACTGTAACAATGTTTAAATGGGCATAACTTGTAGTGTGTTAAGATGATTGAGATGTAAATGTTTCAGGGAATCTGATATGAGAAAAATAGGGTTCAGTTGTTTAAATAAACGATATATGCTCAACATGTTACATACAACATGAATAAAACGAAGAGATGTGAACAAATGAAATACGTGTTTGTGCGTTTGATCAAGCTGATTGTTTGTTATGCTTTAGGACCAGTGAAATATCACTGAGTCCTAGCTACATCATCCGACAGGCCACTTCTGAAGGTCAAGGACAACCAGCCTTCATCAATCGGCTGCATGTCACAGACAGGTGCTTAGGATAGTGATTCCATCCTATACTTATACTAAGTGCTAATATCAATGTATACTATTATCGCCTATTAAGAATGTTTATTCTAGCAAGTCGCCTGGTCATGACGATTACTGTCGGTCTTAGAGACCTGAGGGCGTGACCGCAGAGTCCAGTGGACAACTACTTGAGGCGCGTTACGGGCGACTTTTTATGAAAGGTTTTTTGAGTATTAGCTCCGCTCTTAAAAGCCCTTAGTGGTCACCCTTAAGCCCGAGACGTAAATCCGTGAGGTAAGGTGAGATGTGATATTTTTAGGGTCGACCTTTTCTAACCCTTCCTTACTTGTGAGAAGGCAGCATCGCTGCAGTTGCTGGTTGTCCGAGGGAAACACTTCACTGCTGTCACATCCCTCCACAGTCAGTCAGCAGTACGACTTTGCCTTCAGACCTTGGGGAGTTGCTTTTAGTCTCATGGTGCTCCAATCGACCTGCGTGGCATGTTAGAACCTTCAGGAATATATGTTCCAGTCAGTATGTGGTGCTGTGGTGTGAACTACTTATAAGTAGTATATAACGTGAGTGTCAACGTAAAGTCTGGTAGCATAATATGTGGGGAAGATCAAGAAAGGAAGAGTTAGAAAACAATGGAATTTGTATCAAACGCATGAATAGTGACAATGGAGTGATGTTTTGCAACGGGAACAGTCCAGTTCCATAGGATGAACTGATCTTTTGCAAATGAACGATTTACGATATGGTTGTTCGATTTTACTGAGTAACTCTGTAATTTTCGTTAAATACAATTCGGTTGCCTCCACCTGTGTTCTCATTCACTACAAGTATAGCTCGGCTGGATCATCATGACAGGCAATCCCGACCGGCACGTTAAGGTAGCAGCTACGGACTAGGTCATGTCCACAGGTGTCGACTACCTGGTTGAATTTCGCGAAATGTTAGTAATCGATGGTGAGGGATCATGCATGACCTGGCTCAAATCCTTTTGCAATGGCACCGGTGCATTCATTCTTTGTGTTCTCTGAAATCCTAAACTTTTTTAATTCTTCATCATTTGATCTTTATCTTTTTAAGACTATTTCACTAGATTCTACATCTTGACTAATAACTTCTAATCCTAACATCTCAGACTACTGCTAATACTTCTACTATTATGGGATTTGAATTGACAATTACATCTCTGTGCTAATATGTTGTGTGGCAACATGAACTGATGTACGTATGTAGGTACGAAGTTCAACGTTGCTATTGATCGATTGATTGATGGACTGACTGATATCATAGATAAACGAATCTTGAATGATTCTGGTGAATTCATGTTTGATTATTCAGTAGTTAACTGTTGATGTGACGCTGATAGCTGTTTATTTTAAAAACAGAGGACTTATTTTTTCGTTTTAAGTCTCAAAAAACCAATTCAACGATCTGACTATTTGAGTGACTAGCGATTTCCTGTTTTCCCATTGTTTGATTGTTAAAAAAGTTCAGTTTACTTGATACTGTTGGGGATGTTAGATCCCCGGATTTCACTTGGAAAAGGTAATAATTTTGTAGTTCATTTCTGAAACTTCGAATTTCCATGTTTTCTCTCCAGTTGACCTTTAGCTCACATTTCCTACTTGGATAATCCTTGACTATCATTGGTTAACGGATTAATTTAGTAAGCTGTTTTGCAGCTCTCACCAAGGCCTTTTCTATCCATTGTATAAATAAGCTTGATTTGGGTGCTTAAACAACTTGTATTTTCTGAGTGCTTGTAGAAAATATTTTCTACGCTTTATCAAAACTTCTTGATCTATTTATCAGGGCCTGGGACAAACGGATTAGAATAGCTTATCGTGTCAATGAGTCACTGCTCTTTGTTCCGTTTACGGAGTAAGGTGAACTCCTAATAGTTTCTCGCATACCATTTGTCCAGCATATCAGATGCTTCATCAAAATGAACATAAATAACTTTCAAAAAGATTATTTCACTTGTTAATGAGGTTAAACAACTTTTTTCCGTTAGTTATGTAAAAACATGAAATTCTGGCTCAATAGTCTGAACCAGATGTCTCAGATTAGGTCTGCAGTGATAAGTATCATACAAGAAAAAAACAACTACACATTTTTGAAACCATGAATTGATCAATGTTACACCACCATTAGAAACCTGGAAGAAGCACTGAAACACGGCCGTTTCATCCTGGTATGGGACTCCTCAGCAGTGCGCAACCACGACTCCTGCACCCAGGACCTTCGGTATTGTGCACGAACGCCTAACCAACTGACCACTGAGCCGTTTTCTAACGCTGTTAATGTCTAGCTTGATCAATTCACGGAGTTGCGCAACCTCATACACAGTCTTCTGTAGTAGTTACTGTCTACACCCGAACAGGTTGAGCTTCACTTGTCACACAACTTCCCACTAGAACTCGGAGAAAATTCCTCACGATTGTAGTTACAGGTGAGTACAGGTAATTTGTATTACAGTGTTGTGTAACTTAAAACTCTTCACAACCCCGTAATGCTAAAAAAAACAATTGTCCAGTGCTTCTAGGTATCCATCCAGTGGTAATCAGTCCTTGATTTATTCTCGGTGGATTAATCAGTTTCCACAAACTGAGCGGTAAATTATGGAGATGCTTCTAAAACATTTTAGAATGATTTTTTATCAAAATAAAGACCATTTTATTTAATACTGTCATCGATCATAATTTAACAATCACTTTTGTGATGTGGAACACGTTTGATTGAATTAATTTATACTAATTAAGTATTATTTTACCACAAAAACATTTGTGTTCCTATGACACCATTGGGACTGTTGACTTAAGCTTGTCACTTGTATAAACCAACACAGCATAGGTAAGTAACTTCACTTCACTTCACTTCATAACAGTCAATTTGGGAGGGAACACATACATAAGCTTGGCATTTTTTTTTAAATCAGTTTACCCGAAAAAAATCTTTATTTATTTACGTTCCAACTGACATAGTCAAACTACTTAAAACATGCATACATAATAAAGTGAATTATGGGTTTCAGATAATAATCACTGTCAAAATTTTCATTACAATATATATATATATATATCGACGACAGTCAGTCAGTGTTCTTATGCCATCAGTTATGCCAATGTCGATTTGAATTGATGAAAAAAAAGAGTAGAAATATTCTGTCAAACATTTTTGAAATCATCATCACGTCAAAATTAAAATAAAAACGAGAACAGTGTTGTTTTTGTTTGTCAAAAATTAGATTTTATATAATTTGTATGAATTTACTGTTAAATTAATTAATATTGACATTCATGGATTTGATAAAAAATAAGGTTGTTGCATTGTTTTGTTTTTTCATCTGAAAAATACACATATATCATTCGGGCAGAGTTTTGGAGGTTTTGTGTGTGTTTTTTCTACACACATTTGAAATCATCAATCAATCAATCAATCAATCATTGTTAGACCAGCACCATTAGAAACCTGGAAGCACCAAAAAATGGGTGAGGTCGCACAAAAATCCGTAGATCAATCAGAGTTAGACATTAACACCGCTGGATGCCGGCCCAGTGGTCCGATGGTTAGGCGTTCGCGCACAATACCGAAGGTCCCGGGTTCGAATCCCGCGAGGTGCAGGAGTCGTGGATGCGCATTGCTGATGAGTCCCATACCAGGACGAAACGGCCGTCCAGTGCTTCCAGGTTTCTAATGGTGGTCTAACAATGATCGATTCATGGTTTCAAAAATGTGTAACTTAACAATCTTCACAACACCGTAATGCAAATTACCTGTGCTCACTAGTGACCACTTAGCTTCGTGAGGAATCTTCTCCGAGTTCTAGTGTGAAAAAGACGTGACAAATGAAGTTCAACCTGTCCGGGTGTAGACAGTAGCCACTACCGAATACTGTGTATGAGGTTGTGCAACTCTGTGAATTGATCAAGTTAGACATTAATGCCGTTGGAAGCCGGCCCAGTGGTCCGATGTTTAGGCGTTCGCGCTCAATACCGAAGGTCCTGGGTTCGAATCGTGCGGGGTGCAGGAGTCGTGGGTGTGCACTGCTGATAAATCCAATACCAGGACAAAATGACCGTCCAGTGCTTCTTCCAGATTTCTAATGATGTGGTCTAACAATGATTAATTGATGATTTCAGATGTGTAAAAAAGAAAATATATATATATTGTAGGATTTATAGAAGTAAAATCGTATGCCTGTAGCTTGGATCATTTTCACTCAATAGGGCTTCTAGAATGTTTTAGAATAAATTTTTTCCGTAAACGATGGGTGTATCCTGACGAGTTCGACATATCATGACCTATTCCTCTCATCAGCATGATGTGCATTAGAAAAACGGGCGTCAGAAAAGACACATCAGTTTCGATGTAACAATTGACAGTTTACAAAAGAAACAGGCTTATTCTTTACTTTCACAGTGTATTGAATGATTGTTTGGGATGTTAGATCCCTAAAACTCGCCTGATAAATGTCTTATTTTTGTTATCACGTTTGCCAGCATGGGCCGATCAGCTGACCTTGAGATTTCATTTCCCACCAGGAAAATCCATAACTGTGTGATTGGCTGCTGTGTATTTTAGCGTGCTATTTTCGTAACTGTCCCACTAGGACGTTTCTATGATGTATTAAATAATCGAGAGTTGTATGCTTGATTGTATTGTGATTGCTGGGTGTTTGTAGAATATACTTTCTATGCTAATCGGGACTTTTGTTTTACAGTTTGGGATTCAAGGTAGCCTACCTGGACTCTGGTAATTGTCTCGTTTTGCGTTTATCGACTAAGGTAAACTCGTAATAGCCTCAAGCATACTTAGTGACAAACATATCAGTGATCATGTTCAAAATTGTTCACTCCGAATCGATGAATTTGTAGGAGTCATAAAATGTAAACTGGCTGAATGAATTTATATTATTCTGATACTGTTATTGTCGGTATCGTTTTAAGTTTGTAATGAAAATAGAGTTGAGTGAAAATTCTATAACAAAAAAAAGTATAAGTGAATTTGGAACTGGAAACCATTATCTGTAATTAGTTTCACGGACGTTTCGTCGTGGTTTGAGACTCATCAGCAGTGCGCATCCACCACTACTGCACCAAAAGAGTTCAGCGCTCTCGGGTGTAGGCAGTATCTACCGAAGGCGAATAGGTGAGGTCGGGCAAAATCCCTGGACCAGTCAGAGTTAGACATTAACACCTCTAGATGCCGAACCAGTGGTCACGTTCACGCCCACGACCGAAGGTCCTGGGTTCGAAACCTGCGAGTAGCGGGAGTAGTGGATGCGCACTGCCGATGAGTCCCATACTAAGACGAAATGTCCTTTCAGTGCTGTCAGGTTTCTAATGGTGATCTAACAATAACTGACTGATGATTTCAACGTGTAAATACACTGATCTCCATAAATGTAATTGAAAAAGTTAATTCCCTTTTGTTTAAGAAAATTTTTCTAAAATCTGGTAGTCAGTCAAACTTGAAAATCAACAATCGTTCGAAATTGATTCGAAATATTGATATTTTGCATCATTTCTTCACTGCCTTTTCGGTAGAAATTAGACTAATTATAATTGAAGGGTAACAGTCACTGAACCACTGTAGCATGATGCAATGAATGCCTTTCAAATATAGTTGCTTTCTATCGTAAAAATACCTTTTTTCTAAATTTTGAATCACAGACTGTCTTTAGCTAGACAATGATTTCGTCAGCTGCTCTTTTTAAAATATTCGGTATATGTGCATCGGATTTTGATTGCCTCAATGTTTCCCCGTGAATAACAAGAACTATAAGCAGAGATGGATGCTTGCTACAAATGTGATCCAAGACTCATATTTCGTCCATTTTGGCATAAAAATAATATGATCTAACTATATCATGAGGTTTCGTGTTAACTTCGTCCTAGATTCCACTTGTAGTCATCATCCACTTTTGCTTATAACCCTAATCAGTCGACGGCTATAGTTAGGCGCAATCCAAACAGGATGAGCATCTGCCAAGCGAGACTGAGCAAAGTTGTTAGGTATTGCAGTTTTTCAACGTAAACATTAATCACTTACCAAAAATCAATTGTTTCATAAATATTATGAAGCTGATCTCCGACAACGTTGACTCCTTTTTCTACGATCTTTGAAAAGTATAAGCATTGAAAGAAGTTTACGATAGGTCATTATTTCAAAACATGTCTCCACAATCATTTATTTTGTAAGCACATTTGAAAATGATCAAAATTTTAATTTCAAAGTTTTCTTGAGAGCAGTATTCATGTTACGAAGATGGGCTGCAACATACTTACTTACTTACTTACTTACTTACGCCTGTTAACCCCAACGGAGTATAGGCCGCCTACCAGTATTCTCCAACATACTGCGTCTTGAGCCTACCTTTCCAGTTCTGTCCATTTTTGTTCATTCTTCTGACGTCTGTCTGAATTTCTCGGCGTAATGTGTTCATTCGCCTTCCTCTTTTCCCTTGACCTTGAGGATTTCAAGTCAGGGCTTTTCTCGTGACCCAGTTGGGTGCATTCCACAGTCTGTACCGTATACAGTCCTAGCGATTCTTACACAAAATTCGTCGTTATCTAATATTTTATTCTCTATAATTACATAGTTCAATAGATGAAGTAATGAAACTTCATCAGTTGAGGTGATTGGGACATGTATTGTCGTATGCCTAACCACCGACTGCCGCGACGAGCTATGTTTTGTAGTGTAGAAATAGGTTGGAAGAAAGTTAGGGGCGGCCAAACCAAAACATGGCACAAATCCATGAAGTCATTGACGAGTGGACTTAACCATGTCGGCAGTTGTCGTCTACCTGGTTGGGGTCCGCGAGATGATATTAATCGATGGTTAGAGACCCTGAATTACATGGCTCAAAATCGTTTGCAATGGCGCCGGTGCATTTATTCTTTGTGTTCTCTCAAATCCTAATCTTCTTGATTCTTCAACACCTCTAGTTTTGACTTTCTAAACTTTTCTCATTTAATCATACTTCTTGAATAATATCTTCTAATCCTAACCTCTCCGATTACTTCTAATACCTTTACTACCTCTTCTACTACTATTGGATTTGAATTGACAATTACATCTCTGTGCTAATGTGGTATGGTAACATGAACTGATGTACTTACGTACGAAGTTCTACGTTGCATCTGACTGACTGACTGACTGATTGACATAGTTCAGTTCATATCTTCACTAACACCTTCATATCATGTACTGTATTTAATCTGCCATGAAATGTTATGATAACTAGGAAAAAAAACATATAAGTTGGCAATAGTGTTTTCAATCAAAAATGGTCATCAGACTTCACTGATATCTCATATGCTATCTATGAGATTATATCGTTTATAGTGTGTGTGCATCCATTATCGTTTTGAACATACCCTCTCAACAGTATGTAAAAAATGTACTGTGTGATCTGGAAATATGAATTTCGCGAATGATTGGTCCTGATATTAGAGAGTAAAGTTTTATCATTCAGAGTTTTGATTACGTAATTCGTACTTTTCTTAACTAAAATAATACGTGATATTTTTCCACTAGTGATGAATCAGTCAGTTGCAACGTAGACCTTCGTACGTATGTACATAAGTTCATGTTGCCATACCACATTAGCACAGAGACGCAAATGTCAAATCAAATCCCATAGTGATAAAGATAGTAGAGGTGATGAAGAAGACTAGGGTTCGAAGATATTATTCAAGAAGTATGATTCAGTGAGATAAGGTTAGAAAGACAAAGGTAGAGATGCTGACGATTTCAGAAGATTAGGATTTGAGAGAGCTCAACGAATGAATGCACCTGAGCCATTGCAAACGATTTTCAGCCATGTCATTCAAGGTCTCGCGGAACCCAATCAGGTAGTCTACATCTACCAACATGACTCAGTCCACTTGTCAGTGACTTCATGGATTTGTGCCATGTTTTGGTTTGGCCGCCCCTAGCTTTCTTCCAACCTACTCCTACACAACAAAACATTGCTCCCTCAGGCAGTCGGTGGTTAGGCATACACAACACATATCCCAACCACCTCAAATGATGAAGTTTCACCACTTCATCTGTTGATCTGCTGTCCCTACCTAATACTCGTTTCCTAACGACAGCATTGCTTACGCGGTTGTCCCACGATATACGAGCGATGCTTCTTGAACAACGGTCATCGAATACTAGTAACCTACAAACATCTTCTACTCTCACTGGCCATGTTTCACAGCCATATAGGAGAACGGAGCAAACTGCTGCGCAGTACACCCATCCTTTGGTTAGCGAACGGATATCACGCCTATGCCATAAGTGACGCAGGTTGGCAAAAGCCAATCAAGACTTCTGTATCCGTGCTGAGATTTCGTCAATCACCAGGCCATCTGCACTGATGAGACTTCCCATATAAATGAAGCGGTCTACACGTTCGACTACTTCACTCTCTATCACTAGTTCAGCTTCCGTCGCAAGCCAATCTTAAAGCAATATTTTGCATTTCGAGGGGGAAAATCGCATCCCGAGCATGCTTGCATTGTTGCTTATAGTAGTCAGAAGACTAACATCACTACTACTAGTGATGCATAAATACAATGAACCTTGTGTTATGAAGAATAATATTGTTTCATTTACTTGTTTATTTATGAATGACTGACTGATTGATTTACAATACAGGTCATCGAATTAAATTGGGGATTCTTGTATCATAGATATTGTTTACTTAATAGCGACACTAAATTACATTTGATTTTGATGCCTGGATAGGCAGTAGAATAAAATACCATTATTTATAAACTCAAAGGGTTTCTTATTGAAGTTTAGTCTTAGCATCAAGCGTTGATCAAAAATTTTGTGAAGGAAGTTCCGTCATAGGGAGACGTTTCATTCAATTATGGGCGATCGATTCCTAGGACTCATTGTTTACTTAGATAATAGTTCAATAGATTCATTCGGAGTATTTTGAGCAAACGTTTATATATTTTCTCAATAATCTAAATTTCAAACTGATTACTTGTTTACTGATATTCCATCTTTTAAATATAAATTTTTATGTACTTTTAGATATCGATTGGCCAGTGTTGTTAAAACGGTTGTTTTGATGGATAGTGAGCTTTCCCTTAAAATTTCAAATCAGATATTACAGTCGATGTCGTTAGTAGATTTGTAAAATCAGAAACAAGGCGATGGTTGATCTTAAAAAATGCCTACTAACCATCAGTCAGTCAGTCAGTCAGTCAGATGCGCAACGTAGAACTTCGTACGTAAGTACATCAGATCAGTTTGCTATATCACATTAGCACAGAGATGTAATTGTCAACTCGAATCCAATAGTAGAAGAGGTAGTAAAGGTATTAGAAGTAATCGGAAAGATTAGGATTAGAAGATATTATTCAAGAAGTATGATTCAATGAGAAAAGTTTAGAAAAACAAAACTAGAGGTGTTGAAGAATCCAGAAGATTAAGATTTGAGAGAACACAAAGAATAAATGCACCGGCGCCATTGCGAACGATTTTGAGCCATGTCATTCAAGGTCTCTAACCATCGATTATTATCATCTCGCGGACCCCAACCAGGTAGTCGACAATTACCGACATGGTTAAGTCCACTCGTCAATGACTTCATGGATTTGTGCCATGTTTTGGTTTGGCCACCCCTAATTTTCTTCCTACTACAAAATAAAGCTCGTCGAGGCAGTCGGTGGTTAGGCATACGCAACTCATGTCCCAACCATCTCAACTGATGAAGTTTCATCACTTCATCTATTGATCTTCCATCCCTACCTAGCACCCGTTTCCTGATAGCAGCGTTGCTCACTCGGGTGTCCCACGATATACGAGCAATGCTTCGAAGACACCTATGATCGAAAACCAGTAACCTACGAATATCTTCTACTCTCACTGGCAATGTTTCTCAGCCATAAAGTAAGACAGAGCGAACTACTGAGCAGTACACTCGTCCTTTAGTCATCAAACGGATATCTCGCCTACGCCATAAGTGACGCAGGTTGGCGAAAGCCAATCGAACCTTCTGTATTCGTGCTGAGGTTTCGTCAGTCACCAGGCCATCAGCACTGATGAGACTAACCAGATAAGTAAAGCGGTCTACACGTTCGACTACTTCACTCCCTATGACTAGTTCAGGTGCCGACGCAAGCCAATCTTGAAGCAACATTTTGCATTTCGAGGTGGAAAACCGCATCCCGACCATGCTTGCATTGTTACTACTAACCATCACTAACATGCAGTTTCAGGTGAGATATTAGACGCAGACTTACTTACTGGCCAACTATATATATGATTTTTGACGGTGCGGCTTCAAGATGTTTTGTTCACTAATGGCAAAACCTAAACCGTTGTTCTTAAAAAACGTTTTATGCCTTGGATCATGACAGATGAGAGAATTTTAAATGTTTATTTCTGTCCGACTATCATACTAAAGTCGATAAATTACTTTACCTACCGTTGACAAATAAGATTATTGTATACTAGTGGCTTAAGACTATTATGTGGGAATTTTGAAATATACACTTAGATATCCTCTTATAACTGTCTAGTATCTCTGTTGATGAAATCGTCAGTCGATTTCATGGAAATTCTAGACACGAATCTCTCTCTCCACTCTGATCATTTCTCAGCTTAAAGACTGTAAACAAAGTGATTTAACAGATTGAAATACTGCTAAAAAAAATCTAGATTTAAATATCTCCATTAATCTACTTTATTCAAAAAAGTATCCTGTCCTTACTAACTGTTGGCGTTCTAGTGATACGTAGCTTTGTGAAGGTTACTTCCTCAATCTTCACTTGAACATTTAGTTGTTACCCGTTAAATCCGTATTTCGTGGTTGGTTAATTTTATTAGTATCGCCTCAAATTCACTTGAGAATATTCAGAAGCCAGAATACCAGCTGTTTTGGGAGAGCAAGCATCAATACAAAATTAATCAAGTTGACAAATACTTGACTGACAAACTCACTGAGGAAGAATGGAATGTTGGAATGTTTCTCATTGTGCAACTTGATGCGCATAATTGTTAGCTCACATCAGAGAGACCGTCTCTACAATTATTTTAAGAGATCATCTTTCATTGTTTTTTTTGGGGGTTACATTCCTGACATTTCTGACAGTTTTATCTTCAATGCTCATGGCTTGTAACTAGAACACCGTAAATTTTGATTTCAAAAATTGTCGCTAGTCAGAAAATGATAACCGTCCATATGAAAGAGATGGTCACAAACGATATATGGCGGATCGGTTGAAGTAAGACTGATACTGTGGTGGCCAATTTCTACGTGTTCTTAGTCTTCGTAATTAGCTCATTCAGACAATCGTTACTAAATGGCGTCTGACGGTTAATAAATCAGAAGGTAAACTCGAAGTGTTGAATACGTTTAGTTTGGTACACCACAAATAAGGATAGCAGACCAAAAGCAGACCGGGCAGGAAGACTAGTGAGTGAATGGGTGAATGTGCGAGTGAGTTAACAAGATTAAAATGTTCGCATATATATACAAAGGAAAATGTATGAGTCATCGTGATATTTAAGAGATCAATATTAAAGCGAATAGGATGCATATGCACGTAGGCGTTAAGCAATGCTCAGTTATACCAGCTCATACAAACCACACAATAATAAAAGCCAATGGTACATATAAATTGTTTTTGAAACCATGAAGTGATCAATCTTAGAATACCCATTAGAAACTTGGGAGCACTGAAAGATGGCCGTTTCGTCCTGGTATAGGACTGCTCATCAGGAGTGCGCATACACAACTACTGCACCCCACAGGATTCGAACCTAGGACATTCAGTATTGTGCGCAAACGCCTAACCATCGGACCACTGAGCCGGTATCTAACGGTGTTAATGTCTAACTTGATCAATTCACGGAGTTGCGCAACCTCATACACAGTCTTCGGTAGTGGTTACTGTCTACACCCGAACAGGTTGTGCTTCACTGGTCATGTCTTCTCAACTAGAAGTCGGAGAAGATTGCTCACGAAGCTAGTCGTCACTAGTAAGCACAGGTAATTTGAATTACGGTGTTGTGAAGATTGTTAAGTTACACATTTTTGAATTCATGCCGGTCTAACATTAATCGATTCATGGTTTCAAAAATGTGTAACTTAACAATCTTCACAACCCCGTAGTATAAATTGTTGCAATACAAATGGCTTAGTTAAATAAAAAATTAATCGAAAGGGCTTAACCAAATTAAAATGTAAGCGAACTGGAATATACGTTGAGGCACTACAACACAATATTGGATTGTAGCTCAGCTGTGAAGAGCTTAGGCAGTCGTGCGCGGAACTGAAGGTTCTTGGTTATACTCTCAGTCTGTCGTTCCTACATGCGCCCATCTGAGATACCCCATAATACTAAGATGGACTGACTGTCCAATGCTCGGTTTTTATTGTCAGCTGCACAAAAAACAGTGCTTTCTAAAAAAAAATCGTTTTCCTTATTTTCAAATTCACAAATTAAAGAAGAAATATTTGCTAGACAATAAAACAGCAAAAAAAACGTCCGACTTTTTTTGTTGTTGCGTAAAACAATAATTAATTGCATTACACACAAATTATTTTTATTTTCCTCCTAACTGTACAACGAACATCATAATCATTTTCGTTTTCGTTTTTTTTGGTAATGAAAACAAAATCTCAAGTTACTTTTATCTATTTTGTTTTTTTGCAACTGAACGTTTTTTCAAACTTTTCACATTTTATTTGTTTTCAAATATTATTGCATGCAAACTACATTTCATAAACGATTCGATAATCATAATAATAATAATAATAATAATAATAATAATTAGTAAAATGTTTTGCACAGAATCATTTCTTTACATCAAATTTCACAATTAAATTAAAACTTACAATGATCGTTTATAGAAGATTGAAATAATTATGTGTATTGAATTGTTTTGAAATGCAAAACAGAGAAGCATCGTAATAAAACATCGTAGAAAAAAAAAGTACACATATCGGCGCACTAAAACTCTTTTTTTTGCTTCTGTTGAACAAATTCTATGCCTATAGAATGTATATATATATACGAATTTGATTTCTACGCAGTGTTGATGTGAAGGAGGAGAATCGACCAAATTTTTTATAGATTATTTTTAAATTGATCAGATTTAGACATTGACACATGGATGGCCCAGTGATTCAGGCAGAGCTTAGGCGTTCGCGCACAAGACTGAAGGTCCTGAGGTTGGAATCCTGCGAGTGGCAGGAGTCGTGGCTGCGCACTGCCACTGATGAGTAGTCCCATGCATACCAGGATGAAACGGGTAGTTCAATGCTCGCAGGTTTCTAATGGTGTTGGTCTAACAATGATTGACTGATTGATTGATTGATTGATGATTTCTAAGTGTAAAAATACTGATCTCCATAAGTCTAATTGAAAAATCATAAAATGTGCTCACCAGTGACTAGCTTCGTGAGGAAATTCTCGTAGGTCTAGTGAGATGAAGTGACCAGTGGAGTTCAACCCTGTCGGGTGTAATCAGTAACTACCCGAAGACAAATGGGTGAGGTAATGCAAAATCTGTGTCGTGTTCATCATTGGACACCCAGTTACTTACAAAGAAGACAGATGAAAGGTTACAAGATAAACGAAAGAGGAAGTCTGTCTCTGTTTTTTAGAATAGCCTTGGCCGCTGTAGAAATATATGAAAGCTCACCTACCAGTGAAAGCAGATGCCAAACCTGTTACACGTCCGAGACGCCCTATACCATATGCTACTCATTAGCCTCAACAAAACTTATCGATGCGGAAGCAGCCCAATCGAAGGTTGTCCACAGATATGGTTCCTACAAAGCAGGCAGCTCGTAAGAGTACGGGTGGCTAGGCACTCTTAACATCAATGGGATGCTCGCCAAATAGTTCAGAGTTAAGCGTTTTACACCGCCAAGACTGAACATCCTGCCGATAGCTTGAGTTGTACGTAACTGGGCACTGCTGATGAATCCCACACCAGGACGAAACAGCTGACCAGGTTTCTTAATGGTATGGTCTAACAATGTTTGATTGATGATTTCAAATGTGTAAATTTTATTAGCATCTATGAATTGTAAACAGCATACCTTGACATTGCTATTAAGCATAAAATTTTAGTATACTCTTATTGTGTTTAGAGTCATATTGCAAGAACAAGAAAATACGAAACTCTACAAACAACAAACAGTCTACCTTTTGAACAAGTCAGTACAGATCCAAACTCAGTAGTAGCGCAGCTTTTCCACATCTTGACGTTTTAAACGATTGGAAGTGAAGTCGAATAACAGTGTATAAATCAATCCTAGTATGTTAATACAATCATCATCAGATGGGTTTTACGGCTACTGACTAACAATCGAAGCACCAATCGAAGGCGCCATATCTGCAAAACTTATTCGTTATCTACTACTACATCATGGATTTGTGAGGATCTCAAATGGAGCAGATGTGAATGCACCCGTTTTTTTGTTATTAGTTGTTCTACAGTACCTCTGTAGTGAAGGAGAACACAGGTGAGGGCAACCGAATTGTATTTAACGAAAATTACAGAGTTACTCAGTAAAATAGGAAAACCATATCGTAACCGTTAATTTTCAAAATATCAGTCCATCATATCAAACTGGACTGTTCCTGTTGCAAAACATCAATCCATTGTCACTCACTATTCATGCGTTTCATACAAATTCCATTGTGTTCTTCTAACTCTTCCTTTCTTGATCTTCCTCCCCCATCTTCTGCTGCCAGACATTACGTTTTCACTCACGTCATATACTACTTATAAGTAGGGCTCACCACACCTCCACAAACATTTGAGTTCGCTTATACTTAATTTGGTTAAGCGTTTCGATTAACTTATTTAACCAAGCCAGTTGTAAAGAAACAACTTACATGTACCAATGGTTTTTACTGTTGTCTAGTTTGTATAACTGAATATTGCTTAAGCCTACGCGCATATTCATCCTATTAACTTTCAGTGTTAATCTCTTAAATATTTCAATGACTCGACATTTTCCTATGTATGCGTACGAACATTTTAATCTTATTTATTCATTCACCAATTCTCTCTCTAGTGTGCTTGCCCTGCTCTGTATGTTTATGGTCTGCTGGTCGATTTTGTGGTGTGTCAAAAATAAACCTATTCAACCCGTTCTGATATATAACCGTCAGGCACTCACTATTTGGTGACAACTGCCTAGACGAGCAAATTACGAAGACTAAGAAAACACGTTGTGAATAATGATTGACCTTCACAAGACTAGTGATAGATACATTAGCCACCACAACTCAACTATTTCAATAGTTTTTTTCACTTATGATTCGTGTGGTGATCTACATACAGGTCAATAGTCAATAACTAACTAAATCTAATACTTGATTAACTGGCAAAACACACAGAAAAACAAAACAAAGTCGTTCAAACAACAAATACTTTCAACATAATAAAAAAACATTTATATATTGATATAGAAATACTATTATTTAAAACAATATACATCAAAATGAACATTGATTTTGAAGTAGTGTCTACACAGTATACCACATCGTTTGTGACCAAATTGAGCGCAATTGAACAAGATACAATAACTGAGTTCATAATTTTTTTCGGGAATGACAGTTTGTTCTGTTATGATTATTATTATTATTATTATCGTTTAAACAAGCAACCAGTAAATAATCTCAACAGCTAAACGTAAAGTGATGAGGCAGGATAAAAATAACAACAGCATTTCAATCATTGGTAGATAATCTTTGGTGAAACTGGGAAAACTAAAAATCAATGATAATAATAATAATAATATACGGAAAAAAAGAGAATAAACAAATTTACTAGATTCGTTTCTACGACAAATTATTGAAATGCACTTACTTACTTACTTACTTACTTACTTACTTACTTACTTACTTACTTACCTACTTACTTACTTGCTTACTGACTTACTTACTTACTTGCTTACTTACTTACTAACTTACTTACTTACTTACTTACTTACTTACTTACTTACTTACTTACTTACTTACTTAATTACTTACTTACTTACTTACTTGCTTACTCATTTAGTCACTTTCTTACTTACATATTGACCAAATTACTTACTTACTTACTTACTTACTTACTTACTTACTTACTTACTTACTTACTTACTTACTTACTTACTTACTTACTTACTTACTTACTTACTTACTTACTTACTTACTTACTTACTTACTTACTTACTTACTTACTTACTTACTTACTTACTTGCTTACTTACTTACTTACTTACTTACTTACTTACTTACTTACTTAATTACTTACTTACTTACTTACTTACTTACTTACTTATGCACTTACTTACTTACCTACTTACTTACTTACTTACTTACTTGCTTACTTACTAACTTACTTACTTACTTACTTACTTACTTACTTACTTACTTACTTACTTAATTACTTACTTACTTACTTACTTACTTACTTACTTACTTACTTATGCACTTACTTACTCACCTACTTACTTACTTACTTACTTACTTACTTACTTACTTACTCACTTACTTACTTACTTACTTACTTACTTACTCACGTCTGTTACCCACAATTGAGTAAAGGCCGCCGCCGACTAGTAGTATTCTTCAAACATACTTCGTCCTGGGCTACGCCCTATCCAGACAGTTTTGTCTAATTTTTGTAAATATTCTACACTCATGTATGTCTCTATAAGTTGGCGTAATGTGTTCCTAGGCCTTCCAACCCTTTCGTCTGACCTTGAGGGTTCCACCAAATGAGGGGCTTCTCTTATATAACCTAGTTAGGCGCTCTTTCCTCAATGTATTTCCTATATTCACTTTTCAGAGCTTATTCCTTGATTTCCTCCTCCACTGGAATCTGGTTTGTTCTTTCCCATAATAGGTTGTTGTTGATAGTGTCCGGACAACGGATCCGAAGCATTTTGTATAGACAACTATTAACAAATACTTGAAGAAATAAATCTCGGAAATTTCATTCAACACAGCACACAGCTTTAGTCAACTAAGAGATGATCGAACGACATTCATGTCATCTGAAGCATACTCCTGTATTTTTTTAATTTTAGCTGACTAGAAACAGATTTCAACAAGTTTTTGCACTACTTGTAGAACAAGTTATATGACTGGTGGAGTTCAGTTAGTTCGGAGGTAACCTGTACACCATATCCCAAATATAAAGTCCCAGTTGTATCATTTGATGTAGATATGTGACAGTTCCAATGGCTGAGGGCAAAACAATATGTGTCTTTCATATCCACAGTGCAATCGCTGATGTAGTTAGTCGTGGATGTGTACTACTGAGAATCCCCGCTTTTCAGACAAAACAGTTGTTCAATGTTTCTTGATTTTCAAAAATAGCCCCAACAAAGATCAATCTATAGAGAATACGGTTCACATTCATTTATACATATTGAGAATGCTAAATCTATCTAAATACAGCATATTCTGCACAGTCTTCAAACATTGCAATCAGTAAGGCGTTAGTCAGCAATAGAGCTTTGCTGTGAAGAAAGAACTATTTTCTAAACTGAATCCACAACCACTAAATTCAATACTATCAATATCAAAATAACTGAAAAAAGGATTTTTCGTAAATTTTGATAGAACAGTGAGAAGACGTAACTAATCTGAAAAATAGTGTGATGTATTTGCGCTATGCATTTCGAACGAGCTTGTCAAGGCATTTTATATGAAGATAAATAAAAGATCAATTAAAATAAAAGTTCAAACAGACATAAAGGAGAGAGAAAATTAGCGTAATATAGAAAAGATAATAAAGGGTAGGAAATGGTCACATCACCCAAGGCCATACAACTGTTGAAAGATTACCAGGGTTATAACAAATTGCTTCCGTACACAAAAGGGCGGTTTTATTTTTTACGAATAGCCAAGGCTTACATAAACCTCAAAATTAGTCCTTCAACATTTCTATACAATGTTTTGAAAGCTTTCTTGATGTCAATCTTGTGCTCTGGTCTCAATTATGCGTTTAGCGATCGATGAACGTGGTTTTCTGTTGCCCGTGTGTGGTGCGCCCTACTTATAAGTAGTATATGACGTGAGTGAAAACGTAATGTCTGGCAGCAGAAGATGGGGGAAGATCAAGAAAGGAAGAGTGGGAACACAATGGAATTTGTATGAAACGCATGAACAGTGAAATGTCAGACAATAGATTGATGTTTTGCCAATTAACGGTTTACGATATGGTTTTCCTATTTTACTGAGTAACTCTGTAATTTGCGATTCATACAATTCGGTTGCCCTCACCTATGTTCTCCTTCGCTACACGTGTTCATCGGCTCATCTGAATTTAACTGATTGTGAAGCCACTTGGGAACATGTTCTATAACCGTTGATTGCAAAGTTCGATTATTCCTCTCTATGTATAGTGTGTCCACACAAACACGTAAACTGATAAATGCACTGGGATGTGATGTATTCATCATTCGAGCAACATTTAGGCCTATGTGGAATCATGGGCTTAATCTTTTCAATGAATAATCTGTTTAGCAGCGTAGTATGTTTGCTCTATGACTGCTTTTAGTCACTGTCTTAATATTAGACCAGTTGATTCACCTCCCAAAAATGGTAAAGTGATATAAACATATTTCTTTTGAGCAGAATGAAAAATGCGACTTTTTTCTTAACTGATTACTACACCTATTCGTAAATTGTTCCACTTTCCCTGAATGAATAATATATAATATAACCATGATCTTCTTTGATTGTACTAAATATTCAGGTTTATCAATCTGTCCTACTTGAGTTAATTTTACTCATTCAGAAAACATAAATTATGCTTAAACACCAAACTTCAGCGATCCCACTAATTTATCATAATCGATCTATTTCTCTTAGATTTTCTTGAGCTATACAAACTGTGGTGTACTTATTGCCATATATGCTAAAAAAACTTTTCCGTCTGATTCAATAAATAATTCCTTTTGTTTTCAGTTGTCTTAACGAGAGTTTGTTTATCTAGACTAATAAGAATTTACAAAGCTACATATAATCATGCAGAAGTTAGGATTTACTATGCGCGGTAAGTAAAGGTTATAGATATATTACGATCCTTATTTTAAATGACACCAACATATATAAATAATTCTGAATTGTAGCCGTCTTTTTGTGATTTGACTCTTCTTACACCTAATTCAGATCTGATTCAATAAAAAACACTTTAAATTTACTAGCTACAGTCTGTTTCTATTTATATAACCTTTTGCTGTTAGGTTGTTCGCGATCGATGAGAAACCGTGAAGTAGAATGCATTCAGCTTATGCTTCTGAAATATATATATATATATATATATATATATATATATATATATATATATATATATATATAGACAGATACAACGCAGAACTTCGTACGTAAGTACATCAGTTCAGGTTGCCATACCACATCAGCACAGAGACGCAACTGTCAGTTCAAATCCAACAGTGATAGTGATAGTAGAAGTATTAGCAGTAATGGAGAAGATTAGGGAGCGAAGATATGATTCGAGAAGTATAATTCAGTAAGATAAATTTAGAAGGAGAAAGATAGAGATTATGAGGAATGCAGAAGCTTAGAATTTCATAGAACACAAAAAGTCGATGCACGATTCTGGGCCATGTCATTCAAGGTCTCTAAACATCGGTGACTATCGTCTCGCGGACCCCAACCACGTAGCTTATATCTACCAACATGATTCAGTCCACTTGTCAGTGACTTCATGGATTTCTGCCATGTTTTGGTTTGGCCGCCCCTAACTTTCTTCCAATCTACTCCTACACCACAAAACATAGCTCGTCGGCGGCAGTCGGTGGTTAGGCATACGTAAAACGTGTCCCAACCACCACAACTGATGAAATTTCACTACTTCATCTATTGATTTGCCATCCCTACCTAGAACTCGTTTCCTAACGACAGCATTGGTTATACGGTTGTCCCATGATACATGAGCAATGCTTCGGAGACATCGATGATCAAATATATATATATATATATATGTATATATATATATATATATATATATATATATATATATATGTATATATATATAGGGACAAAGCTACAAAACTTGTTTGGAATGGATTAATTTTTATTTACAAGCGTACACAGAGCTAAACTATGCATAAAAAATCATTCAGTCATACATTAATTATGTGCTCATGGTTTGATTAGAATTATTATGTCTTCCTGATGTAAAAATTAGATTTTGTTGCCTCAAGGAATAATCATTTGACAGTGAGATAAGTTATCATTGATGATAAATCTTCATGGTGCCTCTTCAAAAAATGCGAATGTCATACGTGTAGAGGTCAAGCGTTCGCGGGTGCGATTCCCACATGCAGGCCGTCGGGTGCGCCCAATTTTTCTACCTACTGTTCAACATTGATTGATTTATGATTTCATGGAAACTTAACGATATCCACTATCATTTCATGAAAAACACTACTATAAACGGTACACATTCTCACTTTCAAACTGTTCTAACTTATGTAACACAAGTTGACACAATAGAAGCAATTAACACTCTCGTGATGATTTGTATAATACACGTTACCTTTGTCCACTGTAAATCTTTTAAGCATTTATGTTCACCGTCCTCATGAATTATTAATTTTGCTGGCACTTTTGTGATGTAGGAGAGCATTAAAAACATGAAGTAATGTGATTTATGATCACAAGAAAATATATACAAATTCAGTATTAATCGGAACAATAATCCGACACTCATGTTTGTCAAAAAAAAGTAAACGGATTCGATTCAGATGTCTATTGTAATCTCTCGTGTGATTGTAGTAAAGGATTGTCAGTCAGTCAGTCAGATGCAGCGCAGAACATCGTACGTAAGTACATCAGTTCATGTCGCCATACCACATCAGCACAGAGATATAATTGTCAATTCAAATCCAATAGTAGAAGAGGTAGTAAAAGTATTAAGAGTAATCGGGGAGGTTAGGATGAGAAGATACTATTCAAGAAGTATGATTCAGTGAAAAAGGTTTAGAGAGTCGAAACTAGAGGTGTTGAAGAATTCTGAAGGTTAGCATTTGAGAGAGCACAAAGAATAAATGCACCGGCGCCATTGCAAACGGTTTTGAGACATGTCATTCAAGGTCTCTATCCATCGATTATTATCGTCTCGCTGACCGCAACCAGATAGTCGACAACTACCGTCATGGCTCAGTCCACTAGTCAATGACTTCATGGATTTCCGCCAAGTTTTGGTTTGGCCGCCCCTAACGTTCTTCCAACCTACTCCTACACTACAAAACAAAGCTCGTCGAGGCAGTCGGTGGTTAGGCATACGTAACACATGTCCCAACCACCTCAACTGATGAAGTTTCATTACTTCATCTATTGATCTGCCATTCCTACCTAGCACCCGATTCCTGATAACAGCGTTGCTCACTCGGTTGTCCCACGGTATACGAGCAATGCTCCAAAGACACCTATGATCGAAAACCAGTAACCTACGAATATCTTCTATTCTCACTGGCCATGTTTCACAGCCATATAGGAGAACGGGGCGAACTGCTGCACAGTACACTCGTCCTTTGATTAGAGAACGGATATCACGCCTACGCCATAAGTGACGCAGGTTGGCAAAAGCAAATCGAGCCTTCTGTATCCGAGCTGAGATTTCGTCAGTCGCCAGGCCATCGGCACTGATGAGACTCCCAAGATAAGTGAAGTGGTCTACACGTTCTACTACTTCACTCCCTATCACTAGTTCAGGTGCCGATGCCACCCAATCCTGAAGCAACATTTTGCATTTCGAGGGGGAAAACCGCATCCCGAACATGCTTGCATTATTGCTTAGGGTAGTCAGAAGACTCTGCATTTTGTCAGCATCTTCACCAAGTAGGACTATGTCATCGGCATATTCTAAGTCAATAAGCGAGCCACCTAGTAGGTCTACTCCAGAAAATTCAGACGAGGATAAGGTTATATCTAGGAGAATGTCTATGATAAAATTAAACTGGAATGGAGAAAGTGGACATCCCTGACGGACACCACTTGATGTAGTGAATTCCGGTGACAGTTCGCCAGTGGTGGTGTTCGAGTAAAGGGCTTGTATAAGGTAATGTACTTCTTTGGTACACCTTTCAATGACAGACACTGCCACAGAACTTCACGATCCACAGAGTCAAATGCCGCCTTAAGGTCCAGGAAGACAACTATTGTAGGACGCCTAAATGTGTGTCTATGTTCCAGGACCTGTCTGAGTGTGAAGATGTGGTCTATACAACCACGTCCAGGTCGAAAACCAGCCTGGTTTTCTCGAGTCTGCTCTTCACGAGCTTTCGTTAAGTGAAGGATTGTATCTAACTAAAATTACAGAGTTACTCAGTAAAATCGGAAAACCATATCGTAAATCGGTAATTTGCAAAATATCCGTTCATCATATCGAACTGGACTGTTCCTGTTGCAAAACATCAATCCATTGTCACTCACTATTCATGCGTTTCATACAAACTCCATTGTGTTCTAACTCCTCCTTGCTTTATCTTTCCCCATCTTCTGCTCCCAGACATTACGTTGACACTCACGTCATATACTAAATATAAGTAGCTCGCACCACATAATAACACACACTAAATGATGGTAAGGCAGTTGCAAGTCTTTCAAAACGCTGGTCTATCTGCACCTGCTACCGAATGTAACTAGTCTGTGTGAGAATGAAGTTAACATGAACACCTTGAACTACCGACTTGCGCACTGCCACTGATGAGTAGTCCCATACCAGGACCACGAAACGGCCGTCTCTAAGTGTTTCTTCCAGGTTTCTCTAATAGTGATAGCCTAACATTGATCGATTGATGGTTTCGAAAATGTGTAACTTGACAATCTTCACAACCCCTAAATGTTAAGTCTAAATAGCAATAAGATAACGACAAAACAACTCATTATAAGAGTTAGGTTATATATTTGTCAGTGTATACAATATATATCAGTTTGTAATAATATTTTCGTTAAACAACCGGCCTTCTTCAGGATACAGACGTAGTCTATGCAATGCACTGTGTGGTTAGGATAAATTTATTAGCTGACCGTAGTTAGTGAGACAGAAATTAGAAAAGTCTACTTATAGTGAATGAGTGAGTGAGTGAGTGAGTAGGCAGGTGGTAACAACGGAAACCATTAAAAAAAATTTCACAATAGACAAAACGAGACGAATTAAGTTCACAGTTAACAACACAATTGTTGATGACTTCTTGATGTAGATTGCGTACAGATCTCCAATCATAAAATTTATATTTTTTTATCAGAATCCCAAAAGTATATATATGTATATATGTGATATAATCTAAATTTACCGTACAAGTGTCATCATCGTTTGTATTTTCAAGCACACAGTGTTAGATAATCAGTTTTATAGATATGTAATAAAATAGTTACTAAGGTAATCGTTAGGTCTTCAAAACGGAACATTAAAGATGATATGGGAAACAGCTTCATATTCAGTGCGCATCCTGGTGGGTATTTAATAAAATGATGTGTACTTGAAACCCACCCACACACACAATTGTATTCACATTAGAAATTTTCTTCAAGTAGTCATAATATTGATAAAAACAGTAGTATCGACAATACCACTAGTTATATTATTTATTAACTTGATTCATTGAGGTATATATATTTTTAGACATTGTTGGGCGTTCTCTCTTGTGTCAATTTAATTTTGTGACTAACTTAAGTATCAATCTGTACATAGAGCTATGAAATATTTTTAACTGCTGTTCATATTTTTCAACAGATTTTTCAATGATATTTTTAACTCATTCGACAAATTGTTTTATCCAAAACAGTGGTTCCCTTTGATGAATTTGAATAGAGAAATAAGAAGACATATTTTGTGAGATAGAGTACCATTTCGTGTACCATTTCTCGTCAGTCACATACAAGCAACAGGTTATTTGTGTAAATACATGTAACTGTGGAGAAAGTTACTTAGGGAGGACAGATCGCCGATTGGAAGACAGGATAGAGGAACATATTCCAAAATGGCTATTCAAATCCATGATTCATCAACCTAGCCCATCATCTCAAAATCGATCAAGAAACTCAGCCTCGTCCATTGCAAAACATCTAATGATGAGTGGTCATCGAATTGACCTAAAATCAGCCTTTATAGAGTTGTGACATGTCATCAAAACCCACACACACTCAAACTACTCGAAGCTATCTTAATTGATCGGAAAAGTCCAACTTTATGTGCTCAAAAACAAGTGTATGTTGACCTTTGTTTACCATGGTTCTAGTGAGTGAATAATATCATGCTAAATAAGAAATTTTGACCTTATTTTCAAAACTGTATTTACACAAATAACATGTTGCTTGTATGTGACTGACGAGAAATGGTGCACGAAATGGTAACACTATCTCACAAAATATGCCTTCTCATTTCTCTATTCAAATTGTTTTATCATTTGAAATCATCAGTCAATCATCGTTGAGCGACCATTAGAAAACTGAATGCGCTGGATGGCTATTTCACCCGAAAAATGGGACTCATGGGCAGTGTACATCCACGAGGACCATTAGGTCTCGCTTGTGAACGCTTAAACGTTTTTGACTGGCATTAAGAGGTGGTAATGTCTAACTCTGATCAATCTAAAGTATCGCGCAACCTTACCAGTGATTGATCCCCGATTTCAATCATTCGATCACATAGTATATTCAATGCATGCTTTCACAAGAGTTTATCATTTTTTTCAAAAGAAAAGCATCAATCACTAGCATTCCTTTACGATAATAAATAAATTTTTAAATAAATTTACCCTTCTGTACAAGTGTGAAGCTCCATCGCATTTCCCGGCGGACACTTTCCTAGATGATGGCTTTCATTGCCAACTACACGACATTCTCTAGTTCGACGTTTCCAACCATATCTTCCATAAAATGCACCGGAACATTCTGACCACGAGTTCCAAGGAAGCCTGAAATTGGGATTATAAAAAAAAAATTACAAATCACTATGATTTGATGAATTTTTGATGATTAACTTTAAGAGTTAGAGATTTGCTTTCTACAACTTTAATGTGTCTTTTAGTGGTCTGTGATCTGACTGGAACTCCAAACAACTTTCAAACAAAACCAAAATCACAATTTTCAATACAAATGTCAAGACAGTTCTACTGTATAGAGCAGAAACTTGGAGAACTACCAAAGCCATCATCCATAAGATACAAGTGTTTATTAACAGTTGTTTACGCAAAACACTCCGGATTCGTTGGCCAGACACCATCAGTAACAACTTACTGTGGGAGGGAACAAACCAGATTCTAGTGGGAGAGGAAATCAGGAAGAAGCGGTGGAGTTAGTGGATAGGACACACATTACGGAAAGCACCTAACTGCGTCACGAGACAAGCCCTCACATGGAACCCTCAAGGCAAAAGGAAAAGAGGCAGGCGAAGGAACACATTACGCCGAGAAATAGAGAAAGATATGAGAAGAATGAACAAACATTGGACAGAACTGGAGAGGGAAGCCCAGGAAGTAGTTGGTTGGAGGGAACTGGTGGGCGGCCTGTGCTCCATTGGGTGTGGTAACAGGCGTAAGTAAGTAATTAAGATCTGACTAACTCCATTTTGGATGAATGATTGATACTTTGGGGAACTCCGTTTGTACGACGGCAGCAATAGGAAGCCAACTATGGATTCAGTTAGATAGGTTTATTTCATGCCATTGTTCATGCTCACAGACATGAGGATACAAGGCATAAAATCAAAGCAAAGTGGAGCTCAGTCTAACTCAATGCGATGAGACAAGACTAATTATTTGTAGTCAGACAAAAATAAGCAAACCAAGAAATCCACATATGCACTCAAGTGAAACAACAAAGATTTTAAGCGACTGATTGACATGGTCAAACTACATGTTGTGAGTTGTAATTCGGGCAGAAAAGGTTAATTCGTTTCTTCAACAATAAAGGCTGGGGACAAACTCTGTGGGCTCAAAGTATTTGTTATGCATCATACTACAATCTACCAGGAAATACATTTTGTCGCTCATCCAAAGATGTGTTCACTTTTCTACATGAGAAGCTAACTCACCAATAGTTTTGATCAACTGAAATGTATTTACGAATAATATCAAAGATAAAGTAAGTCATAGGAATTTCTTTCTTTCAGTTACATATGGTCTGGTGTGAGCTACTTATAAGTAGTTTATGACGTGAGTGTCAGCGTAATGTCTGCCAGCACAAGATGGGGGAAGATCAAGAAAGGAAGAGTTAGAAGAACACAATGGAATTTGTATGAAACGCATGAATAGTGACAATGGATTGATGTTTTGCAACAGGAACAGTCCAGTTCGATATGATGATGGACTGATATTTTGCAAATGAACGATTTACGATATGGTTTTCCGATTTTACTGAGTAACTCTGTAATTTTCGTTAAATACAATTCGGTTGCCCCACCTGTGTTCTCGTTCACTACAATGGTAGTATTAATTTGAATGATATTTCTGAACTGTTCGACATGAAATACGTGCTTAATATGTAGCGAAATTAACAAACATGAAATAACTATCCCTTGATCATAGAACCGAAAATTTCAAACGACGCTTAAATTCGTCCAAACAATGGTCATTCGATAAAAACACCTACCATTGTCTAATTTCCGGTTCTGTACAATATTTACCTCGCCAACCATAGCCGCATAAACATAAAAAATGTGCATTATCTTTACTAGGTATGCAGGTTCCTTTATTTCGACAGATGATCTGTTTTAAACAATAAATAAATAAAAATATTATTATTATTATTATTGTGGTTGGGACAAGATCATTGATTTTCATGAAAGCAAATGGTGTCGAAAAAAAGAAAAAAAAATAATTTCCCAATTTTTAGAAATAAATCTGTCAAATATTTTCTTATAAAAATTTGTTAGACAGAAATGTGAACAAGTGTTCATTTAAAACAAAGAATTTGAATTGTAACGCAAAATATTCAGTTTTTATAACAATGCGCCTACAGTTGAATCTGTATATGTTAAATTTTATTAAGCTCTTCACAATTAACTTATTTTACAGACAGGGTTATTCAATCCGTAAGGATTTGTTTTTATATCTCCGCACCACTAACTCCCTCCATCTGGAGACCCTCTACGGCTACTGCCGGTTCAAAGACCGGATAAAGGAGGAGGAGGATTAGTAGGCGTGAGGTTGCCAACTCCAAACCCTTAGAAAATTAACTCGCTAAAGAAACGCTAACACAGAAGAAAATTAGTTCAAACTCAGTGTAACTATACATTTTTGAAACCATGTATCGATCCATGTTAATCCGCCATTGGAAACCTGGTAGAAGCACTGGACGTACGTTTCATCCTGGTATGGGACTCCCGAACAGTACGCATCAACGACTCCTGCACCCTGCAGCATTCGAAACCCAGGACCCTCGGCATTGTGCGCGAACGCCCCAACCATTAGACCACTGAGCTGGTATCTAACTGTTTGAATGTCTAACTTGATCAAATTCACGGAGTCGCGCAACCTCATACACAGTCTTCGGTAGTAGTTACTGTCTATACCCGAACAGGTTGAACTTCACTGGTCACGTCTCCCCACTAGATGTCGGAGAAGATTCCTCACGAAGCTAGTCGTCACTAGTGAGCACAGGTAATTTGCATTATGGGGTTGTTGTGAAGATTGTTAAGTTACACATTTTGTGAAACCATGATCGATTCATAGTTTCAAGAGTGATAGCAATAATAGAAGTATTAGCAGTAATGAAGAAGATTAGGGAGCGAAGATATGATGCGAGAAGTATAATTCAGTGAGATAAATCTAGAAAGAGAAAATTGAGATTATGAGGAATGTGGAAGCTCAGAATGTGAGAGAACACAAATAGTGGATTCACCTGAGCCATTGCAAACGATTCTGAGTCATGTCGTTCAAGGTCTCTAACCATCGGTGACTATCGTCTCGTGGACCCCGACCAAGTAGCCTACGTCATAGCACTTTGTTTCGTTCCTGAAATTTAGACACTGTTAGGAGATATTGAATAACTGTTATAAGGACGAGTGATCTAATAAAAGGTCGTTGGTCCACTACAATCTTTGCAGTATTGAATGAAGAAACAGTTATAAAATGCAAATAGTCTAATTGAATAATGTGAGAATGTTATGTTCGTCACTAGGTACGCTTGAAGCAAATACGAGATCACCTTAGTCGATAAACGCGAACGAAACAATGAACCAGCGTCTAGGTAGGCTAGCTTGAATCCCAAACGGTAAACAGAAGGCTTGGTAAGCGTAGAAAGTATATTCTACAAACACCAAGCAATCACCACAATACAATCAAGCATACAACTCTCGTTTATTTATACATAATTGAAACGTCCCTGGGAGAGTCACAAAAATAGCACACTAAAATACACAACAACCAATCACAGCTGCGGATTTTCCTGGTGGGAAATGAAATCCCAAAGTCAACTGATCAGTCCATACTCGCAAACGTGAAATCCAAAATCAAGGCATTTATCAATCGAGTTCTCTGCGGATCTAAAATCCCCAACAGAGAAGCGAATTGAAAGCTTGCTCATTGTACATGTAAAGCGTTGTTTCATATCTTCAGAGATGAATCGCGTAAATCGATAAAGTGAACAATCATTTACAGCGGAAGGTTGACAGAATCCTCGGTAATGTAGCTGCAGTTAACTAAAGCTGTTGTTGAAATAAAATGATTCAAGTCTAATCAACTATTTTCATCTTAAACAAGATCAATGCAATGAAATGAATTTGATTTTAGTGTATCGGTAGTTGTGATTAGAAGTAGTGTTTTTTCTTTCAATCAGTAGTACTTTCGTGTATAGTGTGCCACTTGTTAAAAATTCCAGGAAATAAATTTTTTTTACATTGAATTATATTATACTTCATTCCGTATAGCTATTTGAATAGATCAATAAACAAAAATTCCATGCCTTGTCAGACTTAATCATTTTGTTTTGTTCACACCTTTTTTTTCTAATCATACAAGAAAATAGCAAAGCTGAGTTAAACTGTATTTTGGTCAAAGTGAGAAGGAAATGTGTATGATGAGTGTGGTGTATCATTCAGTAATGATAAAATCACTGAAGATTCACTATCAATCAATATTTCACCTACAACAACTACTCGTCAGTTAGTCATTTGGATCATATATATTTCACGATTACACTCATTCAGTTTCGCTATATTCCAAGTCACATTACAATATAGCATGATAGTTCTGCTTCATATCCACTATTAAAATTGATCGTCCTTGCTGACAGACAGACAGACAGATACAACACAGAACTTCGTATGTAAGTACATCACAGTTCAGGTTGTCATTACCAAATCAGCACAGAGACGCAACTGTCAGTTCAAATCCAACAGTCATAGCGATATTAAAAGTATCAGCAGTAATGGAGAAGATTAGGGAGCGAAGATATGATTCGAGAAGTATAATTCGGTAAGATAAATTTAGAGGGAGAAAGATAGAGATAATGAGGAATGCAGAAGCTTAGAATTTCATACAACACAAAGAGTGTATGCACCTGCGCCATTGCAAACGATTTTGAGCCATGTCATTATTCAAGGTCTCTAACCATTGGTGACTTTCGTCTCGCAGACCTAACCAGGTAGTCTGCATCTACCAACATGACTCAGTCCACTTGTCAGTGACCTCATGGATTTCTGCCATGTTTTCGTTAGGCCGCCCGTATCTTTCTTCCAACCTACTCCTACACCACAAAACGTAGGTCGTCGAGGCAGTCGGTGGTTAGCCATACATAACACATGTCCTTACCACCTCAACTGATGAAGTTTCAATACTTCATCTATTGATCTGCCATCCTTACCTAGTACTCGTTTTCTAACGACAGCATTGCTTACTCGGTTGTCCCATGATACATGAGTAATGCTTCGGAGACATCGATGATCGAAGACTAGTAACCAACGGAAGTGCTCTACTCTTTACGGCCAAGTCTCGCATCCGTACAGTAGTAGGACGGAGTGAACTGCTTCACAGGATCGTCCTTGCTAATAGTGAGATATATTTGATTTTCACAAACCTAGTTGAATAATGTGTAATAAGGTTACTGAAAAGTTTTGATAAACCAATCAAATTAGGGTTGATGTTTTAAATAAATGATTAGCTAGATTATATGTTGATTAACTTTAAGCAAACCAAACCATTTGAAAAGAGGATTAATGGTATGAAAATTCTAGTAGATTTAAATTTGACAAAACTATGTGAAAACAGCTGCTTAGTTAATGTTTAGAATAATGGATCCCGATCGATGTAAATAAGTTATCTAGATATAGTAGTCACTGAGACAAATGCTTGAAAAACCATATCTCGTTTACTAAATTTAGTATCTATTTACTTGAGACATCGGATAGAAATATCAAAATTGTGAACAGAATGTGGTAGTGAAGTAAAATGCTGCCTTTGATGATCTCATACAACTTAAATGTTGCAGCGTTTATTATCTCGTTGTATTTTTTCAATTAGAGTTATGGATATCATTGTTCTGACACACTGAAATCATCACTATTAGAAAAATATGGAAGCACTGAGAGACGGCCGTTTCGTCCTGGTATGGAACTCATCAGCAGCAGTGCACATTCATGACTCCCACCACTCACAGGACTCGAACCCAGAACCTTTGGTCCTACACGCCAACGCCTAACTTCTGGACCACTGAACCCGCATCCGACGGTGTTTATGTCTAACTCTGAGCAATCTAGGGATTTTAAGCGACTTCATGCATTTGTCTTCTGTAGGTAATGCCTTCTTCATCCGACAGGGTTGAACTCCACTGGTCAATGTATTCTCACTAAAAACTCTGACAATTCTCTCGGATCGTCACGAAAGCTGTATTTACATTACAATGTTTCAGGAAATTTCAGTAACGATGTAGTGCCTCCACATATATTCCAGTTCTCTTACATCTAACTTGGTTAAGCCCTTTCGATCAATGTATTTAACCAAGCCACCTGTGTACTGCAACAATTTATATGTACCATCCGTTCTTATTATTGTCTGGTTTGTATGAGCTCACATGGTGTGTTCCACTTGTCATTTGACCTTGTCAACTATTCGTCGCTTTTATTCATGTGTGCGCATGCCTATCTCGTTGATCTCATATCAGTCTTATTTTTGTCTGACTATATATTCTTAGTCATACTCTATCTCTTGGAATTGGCTCATTAGCGTTCTGCAACGCGCTTCGCCTGTTCATTCGCTTCCTTCGCCTATTCGTTCGCATTGTAATCCTTGAAGTTGGCTCAACAGCCCTCTCCAATTCACGTCGCTTCATTCGTTTTATTCACTGCTTCACCGCTTCGATTTGTGGTGTGTCCCAAATAAACGTATTCATCACTACGAGTTCACCATCTGATTTAAAACCGTCAGATGCCATTTAATAACGATTATCTGTACGAGCTAATTACCGAGCTTAAGAACACACAGTAAATTGGCCACCACAACGTTCATTATCTGACTTGAAACAAACTAAGATAATTAAAATATAACCAGTTTCAATAGATAGGGAAATAAAATCAACTTTTACAGCTAAAATGAAATACCTACTTATTACAATAAAATAAATAATCGTAACTGACAAAAATGACAATCTGCAGCATAAAAATTAGTCTGTTAAAGTTGACATCATGATTCTGAATAATAAATCATTGATCACATGACATTAAACAGTGGAATCATCATATACAATGAATACAGGAGAGACTTTTTAAAAAAAAACTATAATCAGGTTTTACTACATTTTTAAAAATTATCATCCTATAGATCACATAAAAGTGAGTGAAATAGATAAATAAATTTCAGATTACAACAAATATGTGCTTAGTTGAGAGAGTTGAACTACAGGATTCATACACATGTATATATATATATATATATATATATATATATATATATATATATGGATTATGGGGTTGTGAAGTTACACATTTTTGAAACCATGAATCGATCAATGTTAGACTATCATCATTAGAAACCTGGAAGCACTGAGAGACGGCCGTTTCGTCCTAGTATGGGACTCCTCAGTGGCAGTGCGCATCCACGACCCCAGCATCCCGCAGCATTCGAACCCAGGACCTTCGGTATTGTAGGAGAACGCATAACCGTCGGACCACTGAGCCGGTATCTATCTGTGGTAATGTCTAACTTGATCAAATTCACGGCGTTGCGCAACCTCACATAGAGTCTTCGGTAGTAGTTACTGTCTACACCCGAACAAGTTGAACTTCACTGGTCACACAACTTCCCACTAGAACTCGGAGAAGATTCCTCACGAAGCTAGTCACTATTGAGCACAGGTAATTTGCATTACAGGGTTGTTGTGAAGATTGTTAAGTTACACATTTTTGATACCATGAATAGATCAATGTTAGACCACCATTAGATGCACACTACTGAGGAGTCCCATACCAAGACGAAACGGCCGTCCAGTGCTTCCAGGTTTCTAATGGTGGTCTAACATTGATCGATTCATGGTTTCAAATATATATATATATATATATATATATATATATATATATATATATATATAAATTTTTATAGCTGAAATAAGAGTAACATTTTTAACAGCTAATAACTGAATGCTCATTCACTTGAGCATTCTTTTAGTCCAATCAAATCACTGCCAAGCTTCAAAGAAGGAGCTAAAAGCGTTAGAAAAATTTTAAAAATACACACATTTTATGTTTTTCAAGTCGTTTAAAAGCTATGACGAAAGTGGGTTTTTCGATTTCTCTGGGAAATATATAGAATCCCCAGAACTCGCTTCATATAAATATCTTAATTTTGGATTTATTTCATGTGCCGATCAGTTGCCCCTTGAGATCACATTTCCCAACAGGAAAATCCGCAGCTGTGATTGGTTACTGTGTCATTTTAGTATGCGATTTTTGTGACTGTCCCAAGGACGTCTCTATAGGGTATAAATAAATGCAATTTGAGTGCTTCGATTCATTGTATGCTGGCTGGATGTTTGTAGAATACAATATCTACACTATATCAAGACGTCTGGCTGATACAAACTGGGACAATCGGATCACAGTAGCCTATCTGGAGGATGGTTTACTGTTTTGTTCTCATTATTCGACTAAGGTGAAACCATAAATAGTTTTAAGCATACCTAGAGACGAACCTAACATATATATATATATATATGTAGAAAGCCTGTACATTTAGGTGAATTTACAATGCTCCAATACTTCATATTATAGTTATTAATTATTATCAAACTTCTCGTGTAACTTAACTCCGTCTGTAGCCACTTTGTGGCTACTGCCGGTCTCAGACCCGGATAAAGGTGGAGGGTTGGATATGGAGTTAGCGACCCCCATCCTGTAGAAAACGAACTCGCTAAAAGAAGCTAACCAGAAACTTGCATAACTTCATAAGTTTCACGAAATCATTGTTAAGTTTGAAATGATACGAAAAATAATAATTAAAACATCACTCTTTAACTGATTCCATTTCTGTGTGTGCGTGTGTGCGTACGTACACGAGTCAACATATTAGCGAAACAATAATAGTTTTTTTGTGATGAAAGAATTCCACTCAACTTATAAACTGGTTTAATGCAAAGTTCCACATAAATGCATTTCGATGCATTTCGTTGACAGTTTTAACAGCAGAAACCTTATTTTGAAACCAAACATCCAATAGCAGCAGATGAACTAGAAGTACGCTTAAACTATTCCGTATTTGAAGAAAAAAAACTTTTATTTCCCCATTTTCAAGACTCCATTCTTACATCTTAAATATCATACCTGCACATAAGTTAAATCTATAAGCATCATTTGCATATATGTTAATTTTTTAGATGATTACTTAAACAGTTATCAGTTCATATAACTTACACATACTCAATTTTCGTCTAAATGAACTAACTGGCTGTTATAACTCGCGATGTTTGGCATTAATAGGAGCATTAATGGAAGACCTCAATCAACTACTGTGTGGTGAGTGGACTAAGAGTGAAAGAGAATGTTTATTGTGATAGAGAGAGACACACTGATTCACAATATTACATCAGTATTCTTTTTATATATGTATACTTGTCGACTTTTTGATTATCCCAGTAAATCAATAACTATCCTAAATAGATGAAATGAATATTTGTTAACAACCGTTTACCAAACAACTCGAAGTAGTCGAGCGTGTAGACCGCTTCACTTATCTGGGGAGTCTCATCAGTGCTGATGGCCTGGTGACTGACGAAATCTTAGCATGGATACAGAAGGCTCGATTAGCTTTTGCCAACCTGCGTCACTTATGGCGTAGGTGAGATATCCGTTTGCTGACTAAAGGACGAGTGTACTGCGCAGTAGCTCGCTCCGTCTTACTTTATGGCTGTGGCCACTGAGAGTAGAAGATATTCGTAGGTTGCTGGTTTACGATCATAGGTGTCTTCGAAGCATTGCTCGTATATCCTGGGACACTCGATTGAGCGACGCTGTTATTAGGAATCGGTTGCTAGGTAAGAATCGCAGATCAATAGATGAAGTGCTGAAACTTCATCAGTTGAGGTGGTTGGGACATGTGTTGCGTATGCCCAACCACCGACTGCCTCGTCGAGCCTTGTTTTGTAGTGTAGGAATAGGTTGGAAGAAAGCTACGGGCGGCCAAACCAAAACATGGCACAAATCCATGAAGTGACTGACGAGTGGACTTAGCCATGTTGGTTATTGTCGACTACCTGGTTTAGATCCGCGAGATGATAATAATCGATGGTTAGAGACCTTGAATGACATGGCTGAAAACCGTTTGCAATGGCGCCGGTTCATTCATTCTTTTTGTTCGCTCAAATCACGATCTTCTGGATTCTTCAGTCCCTCTAGTTTTGTCTTTCTAAACTTTTCTCATTGAATCATACTTCTTGAATAATATCTTCTAATCCTAACCTCTCGGATTACTTCTAATACCTTTACTACCTCTTCTACTATTGGATTCGAGTTGATAATTATATTTCTGTGCTAATATGTGGTATGTCAACATGAACTGATGTACTTATGTACAAAGTTCTACGTTGCATCTAACAACACACTGACACAAACAACTTGACATGAATTAATCTTTTATTAGATTTTCAAATCTTACACAAAACTGGTATACACTTTGAATTACACATTTCATGCTTATTGTTAGTGCAAAATGTTTTTCAATCAAAATCACTATTGGAAATTATTGATCACAAAAGAAAAACCCAACGTGACTAATAGTAGAATCAAAGCTGGTGTGAAAGAATACACTATACGGTTGTTGCTTTTATACAAAGATCACACGAATATATATATATATATATATATATATATATATGTGTAAGATTGATACGTCAATTTAAGTTAATTCTAATTTTTTTTAATTGATAAGATAATAATTGTTAAATTTTTGCTGTTTAAAACAACAATTTGAATAATGTGGCAGCCATAATGTTTTAATATGTGTATATATCAACAGAATAGATTTCTGATCAACAAGTAAACACTTTCAAAAGATTCAAACGAAAAGTAAACGTCAATCAGAAAAAAATGAAATATCACTCTGATCATCTGATTCCATTATTATTCATAGAATATTGAACGTCCTAGTTTGTTTTAAAAATCTAAATACTAAATAACCACTAACTAGTTTGTTTGTCTTATTCTATTTCAGTTTTAATCATAATCGATACAATTTTTGGCGCAATCTAACTAGCATTTCATGAACAATAATAGTAATGGACAAGTATTTGATTTGGTCGGTGGTTGGAGAAAAAACTGATCGGCGGCCTATGCTCCTTTCGTGGGTAACAGGCGTAAATAAGTAAGAAAGTAGGTGCATAAGTAAGTAAGTAAGTAAGTAAGTAAGTAAGTGCATAAGTAAGTAGGTAAGTAAGTAAGCATTTGATTTCATTGCCGTAAGCATGAAAAAATCATTTTTAAATGGTAATAAACAGTGTCATAAGCAGGATGTGACCATCAGTTGAATTTTAGAACAATACAATGAGATAATAAAATAAATAAGCACATGTAACTGCGGAGAAAGTTACTTAGGGAGGACAGATCGCCGATTGGAAGACAGGATAGGGGAACATATTCCAAAATGGTTGGTTAATCAAATCGAAGATTACACATTTTTGAAACTATGAATCGATCAATGTTAGACCACCATTAGAAACCTGGAAGAAGCACTGGACGGCCGTTTGGTCCTGGTATGGGACTCCTCAGCAGTGCGCATCCACGACTCCTGCACCCCGCAGGATTCGAACCCAGGACCTTTGTTATTGTGCCCGTCATCTCAAAATCGATCAAGAAACCCAGCCTCGTCCATTGCAAAACATCTAATGATGAGTGGTCATCAAATTGACCCATAATTAGCCTTCACAGTTGTGATATGTCATCAAAATCCACACACACTCAAACTACTCGAAGCTATCTTAATTGATCGGATAAGTCCAACTTTATGTGTTCAAAAACAACTGTATGTTGACCTTTGTTTACCATGGTGGTTCTAGTGAGTGAGTGAATGTCATGCTAAATAAGAAATGTTGACCTTATCTTCAAAACTGTATTTACACAAACAAGATGTTGCTTGTATGTGACTGACGAGAAATGGTACACGAAATGGTACCACTATCTCACAAAATATGTCTTCTCATTTCTCTGTTTAAATTTATCAAAGGGAACCACTGTTTCAGAAATATAATAACAAAATGAAATCTGGCGAATGTAACGTCATAATGTTTTATATCGTAATAGAACGGCGTACCTACAAGCATCAGTTCAAGTTGCGTTATCATATTAGCACAGAAACGCAGTTGTCAATTCAAATCCTTTAGTAGTAGAGGTAGTAGGGTTATTAGCAGTGATCAAATGGACAAATGATCGAATATAACATTCCAGATGTATGCCTTAGAGGAATCAATTCCGAAAATGAGAAAAAGCGGACTTGAGGAATTCAGAATATTGGAATTCAAGAGAACACAAAGAGTGGATGCATCTTCGCCACTAAAAACGGTTTTGAGTCATGTGATTCAAGATCTCTAACTATAGATTACCATTCCGTCGCTGACCACAACCCAAGTAGTCTACATCTACCAACACGACACAGTCCACTTGTCAGTGACTTCATGGATTTCTGCCATGTTTTAGTTTGGCCGCTCCTACATTTCTTCTAACCTACGCCTGCACCATAAAACATTGCTAGTCGCGGCAGTCGGTGACTGAGTATTTGTAACACATTTCCCAACCACCTCAACTAATGAAGTTCCAATACTTCATCTGCCAGCCTCATCTAGTACCCGTTTCGTTACAGCCGCATTTTTTACTCAGTAGTCCCAACATAAGCACAGTACACTCGTCCTTTGATTAGCAGACAGATGTCTCGCCTACGCAATAAGTGACGTAAGTAGGCGATAGCCAATCTAGCCTTCTGTATTTGCGTTGAGATTTTAGTCAGCCACCAGGCCATCAGCACTGATGAGACCCTGAAGATAAGTAAGACGGCCAACACGCTCAAAACTACTTCACTAGTTCAGATGCCGATGCAACCCATTCCTGAAGCAATATTTTGCATTTCGGGGTGGACGGGGGGCTAGAATCGCATCCCGAAAATGCTTGCATAAACTGTATATCAACGAATTACTTTAATCATTTACGTCACAGCTTTCAATCAAATACATAATCCTTGAAAGCTAATTAACCTGCACTGGAATGTCGTTCAAAAATGGTAATTGTCTTCAATACACATATTTATAATCGTGCTTATGGTGTAAAATCAATAAAGAGAAGAAGTATGATATCATTCATACTTGAACATAAATAAAGCAACTTACACTGTCACAAATACTTCTGTGTTCATAACAATTGTAGAAAGGATAATTTCGTGAATGTTTGTAATGCCCAACACAATCACATCTATAATAATTGGTACCGTTTATGGAACAACATTTATTGCCTAAATATGTACGACATGCTTCATTGCCAGGCACACGATCAGGTGAACTATTCTGAAATCAAATCAAATAAATAGAATTCCAAGTTGAAAATGAGATGCGTTTTTTTCAGATAAATTCGAAAGTTTCATACGCTAAAAGTGAAAAAATCCGCTTACTTCATTCACATAATGTGTAAAGAATGAAACAGCCAACTTACAATATATATGTGGTGTGTGCTACTTAAACGAACGATATAAGTAGTATAAGAAGGGACGTGAAAGAAGAAGTCTCACGGTCACAAGAGGAAAATAGAAAACAAATGGAGCAAAAGCAAGAAGTAAATGGAGTAGCAACAGGAAGGAAAGGAAGCAACAACAGGAATGAAAGAAGGATGGAGTGTTGGAAGTCACGACTCAAAGATGGTGTGCAAATAGAGTGTTCAATGTAATGTTGTCGTTTATAACTTACTCAGAGAGTAAATTTGCATGATACCTACAGAGGTTGCCCAAAAGTTGAGACTGATGAACTCCACAGTCGCCTCGGTGGCGTGTGAAAGACAGGCTGATGGTGTCGCGAAGAAGATAGAAGAATTACAACGCGTGGTGGCGGCGTTACGAATAAAGGGTGGAAGAAATAATAATAAATGCTATATTTGCCGAGGAACCGGACATTGGGAGAGAAATTGCCCAACAAGACGAAAACGAAAACACTACATTGAACACTCTATTTGCACACCATCTTTGAGTCCTGACTTCCAACACTCCAGCCTTCTTCCATTCCTGTTGTTGCTCTTCCTTCCCTACCTCTGTTGGTACTCCATTTACTTCTTGCTTTTGCTCCAATTTCTGTCCGTTTTCCTCTTCTGACCGTGGTGAGACTTCTTTCACGTCCACATTCTTATACTACTTATATCGTTCGTATAAGTAGCACACACCACATATACCCTTAAATTTAACATCAATAAAACAAAATCAAGAATGTATTGAAGACGTCCCGTGATCATTGATCAACTTGCAATCATAATCTAGATTCAAATTTTAGCACAATAATATTTTCTTCATTTTGACTTCCTTTCTGTTGGGCAGGTCAGATCCCCAGAACTCGCCTGATAAATGCCTTATCTTGGATTTCACGTTTGCCAGCATGGGCTGATCAGTTGACCTTGAGACTTCATTTCCCACCAGGGAAATCCATGGCTGTGTGATTGGCTGCTGTGTATTTTAGTGTGCTATTCTTGTGACTGTCCCACTAGGACGTTTCTATGATGTATAAATAAACGAGAGTTGTGTGCTTGATTATATTGTGTGCTTGCTGGGTTTTTGTAGAATATGCTTTCTATGCTTATTAAGACTTCGCTTTAGCCGTTTCGTTTGGAGAAGTGAATTCATCGTGTGATGGAGAGTGCTGAAAGCAACTAGTAAGGAGTGTGAGAAATCTAATAAGGTCATTTTGAATACGGTTGTGGATAGGCATTTGAAATTTTGCAAACTCTTAGCAACTTTCATATCTTCTCAGATATTAACCACCCACTCCATTCAAATCGTTCTTCTTAAGTATATCCACTAGTAAAACGAGACGCCGATAGATTGGAATTTATGCACGCAGGTAAGCTTGTGCTGGTGGCCGATTTTCAACGTGTTCTTAGTCAAAACAGTGGTCCCTTTGATAAATTTGAATAAAGAAATAAGAAGATATATTTTGTGAGATAGTACCATTTCGTGTGCCATTTCTCGTCAGTCACATACAAGCAACATGTTATTTGTGTAAATACAGTTTTGAAGATAAGGTCAAAATTTCTTATTTAGCATGATATTATTCACTCACTAGAACTATGGTAAACAAAGGTCAACATACAGTTGTTTTTGAGCACATAAAGTTGGACTTATCCGACCAATCAAGATAGCTTCGAGTAGTTTGAGTGTGTGTGGATTTTGATGACATGTCACGACTCTATAAAGGCTGATTTTGGGTCAATTTGATGACCACTCATCATTAGATGTTTTGCAATGGACGAGGCTGGGTTTCTTAATCGATTTTGAAATGATGGGCTAGGTTGAATAATCATGGATTTGATTAGCCATTTTGGAATATGTTCTCCTATCCTGTCTTCCAATCGGCGATCTGTCCTACCTAAGTAACTTTCTCCTCAGTTACATGTAAATCGGTAAATACAGTGGGATTAGGACTGAATCGGTCTTGGAGACTTGATTGGGGTAACTGAGATCGGTTGGGTTGTTGTGATAAGCCTCAGATTAGCTGCATTGAAGGTCTTAGTCTTCGTAATTTGCTCGTCTAAGCAATCATCGTTAACAAATAGCGCCTGACGGTTATAAATCAGAAGGCAAATACGAAGTATTGAATTCGTTTATTTTTTATCACAACACGAAATCGACAGGGAGTTTGGTCCACTAGCCTTCTCCCATTCACCTCATCTATTCATTCGTCCATTCGCCCGCTAGTGTGTCTGTGCCCTGTCTGTTTGTGGTGTGCTAAAAATAAAATGAATTCGACACTCCGTATTCGCCTTCTGATTTATGACCGTCAGGTGTTATTTGGTGACCAGCCAATTATGACGCTTAAGAACACGATGACAATCGGCCACCACAAGCTCTACAATGGTGGGGAAAATTTGTTGTAGCCCAGGTGGATGAGTGTTGTGGTGTTTCGTACTCTGAGCTGGATGTTTCGGCTGTGGAGCACAAACTTCGGATAGAAGTTAAAAATAAATGAAAAAACATTGAGTCATGAAAGAATTTTGTTGCGCATGCACTTAAACACGTCATTTGATATGCTTGAACCATTACGAGTTCACTTTAGTCAGTGAACAAGAGCGAGGATCAAGGATCCTGCGACACGACATGTTGCTCTAATCCAATTGTCTCAAACCCCCATTGAATGAAAGAAGAAGAGTTGATATGAGTAGAACCTGTATTCTACAAGCATCCAGAAAGTACGAGGTCCGAGTCCAGAAGAGAATCAGGTCGAATAGGAAGGGTATTGAAGTCTGTGACATTGACAGTTAAGACGACCAATAAGAAACAACATTGGAGTACGTGACATTGATATCTAGGACGATCGTAAAATTGACCAGTAGAAATTAACCAACAGAAACTGACCAACTATTTTCTTAGGATATTTGATGAATATCCTGACAAATTTGAAGACTGACATCATCCGAACATAAATATTTAGATGAATTCGACTAACCAATTCAAGTTAACTTTGCTGTCTTGATCACAAACTATGTAGGTATACACAGTAAGCAGTAGTATCGCTTATCAGAAGTAGTATCATTCATCATGGTTACCGTCGAACAAAAAACGGTGGTTTATGTAAAAGAAACCCTGGTGTCGAATAATTAAGAGGAATATTGTAAAATGCATTTGTCATTATTGGGTTTTGAAGATTTCTGAGTTTCACTGAAATCATGAAACAATCAATGTTGGACTTCCCTGAGAAACTAGAAACCATTGGACAGTCGGTTAGTCTTAGTATGGAATTCATTGGTAATGAACGCTCATCACTCTAAAGGCGGGAATCGAGAGATTGAGCGTTCGAGCGCAGAGTCACCGGTTCTGTGTTGGCTTAAAGCTTGGAGAAGTGAATATGCGCACTGCTGAGCAGTGACACCAATATAAGGAAGAAATCGCGATCCAATGTTTTCAGGTTTCTAGTTGTGTTCAAACATTGATCTGTTCATCAATTTTGGTTCCTAAATTTTGCTTGTGTAATTCAGTGATATTAAACAAGTAATTTTACTACTCAGAAAATAAATATACAGTTGTTATGAAACATTGCTTCATTCTAAAGCCCACGAATATCCTGGTATGGACGAGAGTTAGGATAGTCCACTCTCCCCGTCGAATTGCTCTCATATTGGCAACCTATGTATAGCCACTCCATCTAGGTGAAAATGTTTGTTTACAAAATTGAGAGAAGTGAGACCGAATGTTGGATCCAGGCTTAAACCATTTTGACGGGTACGGAGGATCAACCTACGGGAGTTGCGAAAACCCTCATTGCAAACCAAATCTACACAAGAAAATCAGTATCCTGTGGCAGCAAATGGAATAAGAAACCTATTGTTAGCCACTGTCTATCATCGGACCGCTTCTGCTAATGTTATCCCACTTCCTTGTAGATTAGACCTGTAGGTAAAGGCTATAAAGAGTGGCCCACTAAGAAAGTCACGTGCTTCGACTTAGGCACCCGGGGCACTATCCCAGCGCACAAACAATTTCAGTTACCTGTATGGCACAAATGTCTTTGCACCATTATCAGACCGTTAAAACAGCCAATGACCGAATCGAATGAATATTTATTTGCTGTATAACGACGCTGACTGATCTTGGATTGACCATCATTGATAAACAGGAAGCGAGGGACAGCTATTACTTTTACAGTTCATGACTATTCAGTTTGTGCGTCTGCACGAACCTAGTAATGCGGATCCAACTCAAGACCCTTGATCAATCGAGTGAATGCTTAACTTCCTAGATTACCGAAATAGAAGTGAATGGTGTTTTGCAGTCTAAAAATAAGCGCCCAAAAAAATACTGATGAAATATCAAAAGTAACATTTTACAATGTTAAAAATATCGAGTACATGAAATACATTGTAAGAAGAGCGTAAATAAAAGATTTCCGTATACCGGAAATAATGTCGTTTGGAGAATTTACACATCGAATAACTGAACAGTTCTAGTTTTTGACTTATAACGAAAATTAATTAAATATCTTTCATTCGTCAACTCCACCTGCATCTATCATTTTAAATGCCTGCGCATAGGCATACTGTGGTGCGCGCTACTTATAAGTAGAACATGACGCGAGTAAAAACGTAAAGTCTGGCAGCAGAAGATGTGAGAAGATCAAGAAAGGAAGAGTGGGAACACAATGGAATTTCTATGAAACGCATGAATAGGGAAATGTCAGACAATGGATTGATGTTTTGCAAATTAACAGTTTACGATATGGTTTTCCTATTTTACCAAATACCTCTGTAATTTGCAATAAATACAATTCGGTTGCTCTTACCTGTGTTCTCCTTCACTACAATACATTCTAGAAGGAACGGAAAAACGATCTTTCACTAGTTGTAATGATCATATTTCCAACAAACTCTATCATTAAGGAGAAAGTTACTGAGGATGATAGTTCAATAGCATCCCAATCCATGAAACACGATGCACAATGTGAAATTAATGAATTCATTCAAAGTCATAGATAAACAATTGAAATTTTTTTCTTGTCTTTAAAATTCCTGGATGCCATTTAAAAAACTAGAAGGTTTAAATAACCCTGACCTTTATATATTGATGGAATGCGTTATTAATTAACCTTCAACTAACATGGTAAAATGATGACCTCTTTTTGATCCATTGACTGTGAATAGAATTTGATGAAGTGAACTTAAACATTTTTTTTTTGAAATTTTCTAAACTTCTAATTTTTTTGGTTATTTCACATAGTAAATTATCTGATTCCAGGCTAACTCTTCAACAGAGTATTGTTAAACAGAATGAAGGACTTCGTAGACGCCCAACTTCAAGATCAACAGGCTGGATTTCGTAAGGATCGATCATGTACTGACCAAATTGCTACATTGTGGAACAGTCAATTGAATAGAACTCACCACTCTACATCAACTTCATCGACTACGAGAAAGCATTCGATAGCATGGATCGGAAAACACTGTGGAGGCTTCTTCAACACTACGGTGTGCCTGAGAAAATAGTCAAAATCATACGGAATTCTTATGATGGACTCAACTGCAAAATCGTACATGAAGGACAGATAACAGACTCTTTCGAGGTGAAGACCGGCGTGAGGCAAGGTTGCTGACTTTCACCATTTCTCTTTCCCTTTCTCCTGGTCATCGAATGGATTATGAAGACGTCAGCATCTGAAGGGAGTCACGGTATCAAATGGACGTGTAGGATGCAGCTGGACGATCTGCACTTCGCAGATGACCTGGCTATTCTATCGCACACGCAACAACAAATGCAAGAGAAGACGACCAGTGTAGCAGCAGCCTCTGCAGCAGTAGGTCTCAACATACATAAGGGGAAAAGCAAAATTCTCCGATGCAACACAACATGCACCAACCAAATCACTCACTCTTCATGGAGATGCCTTGGAGGACGTTAACACCTCGACATGTCTTGGCAGCATCATCAACGTGAAAGGTGGATCCGATGCAGATGTGAGGGTGCGGATTGGCAAAGGAAGTACAGCATTTCTACAATTTAAAAATATCTGCAACTCCAAACAACTTTCAACCAAAACCAAAATCAGCATTTTCAATACAAATGTCAAGACAGTTCTACTGTATGGAGCGGAAACTTTGAGAACTACGAAAGGCATCATTCAGAATATTCAAGTGTTTATTAACAGTTGTCTACGCAAAATACTTCGTATTCGTTGGCCAGACACAATCAGCAACAACGTACTTTGGGGGAGAACAAACCAGATTCCAGTGGAGGAGGTAATCAAGAAGAAGTGGTGGAAGTGGTTAGGACACACACCACGAAAAGCACCGAACTGCGTCACGAGACAAGCCCTCACATGGAACCCTCAAGGGCAGCAGAAAAGAGGAAGGCCAAGGAACACATTGCGCCGAGAAATAGAGAAAGATATGAGAAGAATGAACAAACATTGGACAGAACTGGAGAGGGAAGCCCAGGACAGACAGAGTTGGTTGGCGAAAACTGGTGGGAGGCCTATGCTGCATTGGGGATAACAGGCGTAAGCAAGTAATTAAGTAAGTAAGTAAGTAACGCTTCAAGTAATTATATAATGAACAACCTGTGAAATTTTTGATATTTAGACCCCATTTGCATTACATATGATTTGTTTGTTATTAACTAAGAATTCAGTTTCAACATTATGTTAATAATTGAACATGATCAAACACATTAACTTGTATATGTAAGTAAAGAGAAAAGCAACAAAAATAAAACGAATCCATTGATTTCCGAAAATACCAACTGTCTTGCCTTATTTATTTAATGTTTAAGTTAACATCTACCAATTATACATTCCGTTTGACATTAAATTAATTATTCTTCGTTTATTTGTCAATCATGAAACAAAACTAATCTTTCATTTGCAAATTTATTGTATATTCCGAAATGATGGTGCATATTTGTGGTTCAACATGAGGATGTTCATCATCAAATATCCTAAGAGAACTATTTTTTTGTAAGTCGAATTCTATTGGTCAATTCCTATTGGTCAATATTATGGTCGTCCTAGGTTATCAATGTCACATACTTCAGTGTTGTCTTCTATTGGTCGTACTAACTAACTGTCAATGTCACTTCAAATGATGTTTCTCATTGGACGTCCTAAGTATCGATGTCACAGACTTCCATATTGGTTCTTATTCGACTTAAATGTATCAATACGCATTATTTGTAACGTTCTATGACCTGGACCCGGAACCCTAGTTTGGGATCGTGATTCTCTTCTGGACTCGGACGTCGTACTTTCTGAATGCTTGTAGAATACAGGTTCTACTTCATATCAAGTCTTCTTCTTTTATTCAATGGGGACTGGGACACTCGGATTTGAGTAGCATGTCGTGTCGGTGGATTCTCGATCCTCGCTCTGGTTTTCCAACTAAGGTAAACTCGTAATAATAATTCAAGCATATGAAAATGACATGTTAACGTTCATGCGTAACAAATGTGTTCTGGCAATCTGTGTGTGTGTGTGAACCGAGTGACATGGAGTACTGAGCAACATGCTATATAACTTACAAAACACCACAAACAATATGATTATCACAGCGTAGATAGATTCATGTTCAACTTACCTCTATACATGCATTTCTTAGCCGGTCACAACGATAGCCCATATATTGAGGATGACATACACATGAATAATGTAAACGAACCCTTAATTGATGCTCAGAGATATTTGCATCAGGATAATATGTATAAATACATCGTAATGTTCCTCTGGGATCACATAATCTATCTTTATTGTTGTCAACTTCATTCTGTCTTCCAGCTAATATTTGATCAAGTTTGCATGGATCAATACTTTCACATGATAGTGTATCAGCATTCCATGCATAACCCTATGTGTTTAGAATGATGCAAACAAAAAAATACAATCCAGTTTATTTATTCACGTAAATGGTCAAATGACAATATAAAAGCTATACACAAATGAAACTTAGTTGAACTTAGTTTATGATTAGGCATTTTTGAAACCATGAATCGATCAATGATAGAATACCACCATTAGAGAAACCTAAAAGCACTGAGAGACGGCCGTTTCGTCCTAGTATGGGACTCCTCAGTGGGAGTGCGCATCCACGACCCCAGCATCCCGCAGGATTCGAACCCAGGACATTCAAAATTGTAGGCGAACGCATAACCATCTGACCACTGAGCCGGTATCTGACGGTGTTAATGTCTAACTTGATCAATTCACGGAGTTGCGCAACCTCATACACTGTCTACATCCAAACAGGTTGAACTTCACTGGCCACGTCTTTTTCACACTAAAACTCGGAGAAGATTCCTTACGAAGCTAGTCGTCACTAGTGAGCAAAGGTAATTTGCATTACGGGGTTGTTGTGAAGATTGTTAAGTTACACATTTTTTTGAAAACACGAATCGATCAATGTTAGACTATCACCATTAGAGAAACCTGAAAGCACTGAGAGACGTCCGTTTCGTCCTGATATGAGACTCCTCAGCAGTGCACCCAGCAGGATTCGAACCCGGGACCTTTGATATTGTGCGCGAACGCCAGAACCCCCGGACCGCTGAGTCGGCACCCAACGGTGTTGTTAATGTCTTCACTACACTACACTACACTACAACCAACTATATTATCATTATTCTCATTGTTCAAGTTGAACAGCATCATGAATAAAAACGTATTACACATTTTCAACTATTTCAAAAAATAATCCAAATTCATTCAGTTGAGATAATCTTGATGTGAATTCGGTTTCTATTTATCTGAGTTTTATTTGATTATTTATACATATGAATTCCATCGTGTTGCACTTGTTATATTACCCACTGTTTACTCTCTTTACTTTCACTTGTATTCATTTGTATCTACGATTATGAAAATAAACTAACAGTGTAATAGAAAAAATAATGATTGAGATAGATTGTTATTGGAATATCGGTTCAAAGAAATTAAAAAAAAAAAGGGAATCAAAATTTTCCAATGTTTATTTATTTTTCACTAATTATTCGTAAATATAAACAAATAGAAAAAAAAACAGATAAACCGGCGCCTTATTTTCCACTGACTTACACATCCATCCACCCACCCACTCATGAATAAATATGTGTGTGTGTGTGCGTTTTCATTTAGTTTAAAATTTCCGCGCTGTTTATTTTGATTACAATTGATTTGATAAAACAACAAGTTGTTGTTGTTGTTCAATGGATTAATTGAAACAAAAAAATTAATTGTACAGAAGCAAAGAAAAAAAATGAATACGTTTTCAATGATGAAAAGTGTTTTTCGTTTAGTTTCTGTTTAGTTCATCTTGATTGCAACAAAAAAATTACAAGTAATTAATTAATTTACTTGTTGAATTTTGAAAAATGAATTTTTAATTGTCCAGTTTTTTTAATGATTAATTCAAAATAAGAATGAGAGTGGTGTATGACTGAAATAAAAAATAAAACGAAGGTCGACTACTTTCTACTACTAGTTGAAACCTGAATTATCTTTTCTGTATAATTAAATTTAAAACAAACAATGAGTAACTGTGTAGTGGTATTTGGTTCTCTGAGCTGGGTGTTTTGGTTGTGGAGATTTCATTTTTCTTCTACTGAACAACATCATCATCAGCACAAACTTCAGATAGCAGAAGTGAGGCATTCGAATTTCTCCACGTTTGACCTGTAGCTTGTTCTGCTAACCTCGATCTTGATTGGTTGCTGTTGACCTTTGACCTGTCGTTGTTTGCAACTTTGTTTTGATTGCATTCCCACTTTTGATCTGTTTCTTGATCCTATGTCAGCCAAGATTTTTCTGATTGGTTGATAAATTGGATCCATGTCGATGTGTTTGTTGATTGCTGATTGATTAACCTGAGGGCCAAGCTTCTAAAAATTCTCTAGTGTACTTTGTCCTCCCCTATCCAGTATTTCCACATTGTTCCAATCAAATGTATATCCATAATTGTCAGTGTGTATTGATATAAGCGAAGCGTTGTTTTGGTGTTTGACTGCTAATCGATGTTCACGTAAACGAAGCTGGAGAGGCCGTCCACTTTATCCTATGTAATGTTTTTCACAGTTTGAGCAATTTATTTTGTAGATGGTATTTGGTTTTTCTTCCTTTGTCATTTTGTCCTTTGGTCTACATGGGATTGATTGAAGTGATTCTGTTGATTGATATGCCACACCAATTCCAAATGGTTTCAGTAGTCAAGCTGTATGCTCCGATATGTCTTTGATGTATGGCAGGATGATGCGTTTATTTGTTCCTGTGTTTGATTTCACTTCTGATAATGGTTTCGGTTAAGGTTTTTTGATGAAGTTGTGTGGATTGCCGTTCTTTTGGAAGATAGTCATCAGGCGTTTTTCCTCGTTTTTTAATGCTTCATATGTGCTGCAGTGTGTCTTCGCTCTCTTGAACAGAGTTTGTATGCAGTTAATCTTGTGGGTTCTTGGGTTGTTGCTGTCGTAGTTGAGAATTACGTCGGTGTGGGTTGGCTTCCGCATATTTGAGTTTCTGGTTTTCCTGTGTTAGTTCTGGTGATTAGTACATCCAGGAATGATAGGCTGTTGTTTGATTCCTTTTCCATCGTGAATTTAATGTCATCGAAGACGTTGTTGATCCGATTGTAGATGTTCTCCAGCTCATTCCTTTTGATAATAACGAATGTGTCGTCTACATAGCGAACCCACATTTTTGGCTTGATCACTAGCAAAATCGACGCTTCCAGTCTTTGCATTACAGCTTCGGCAATGAGTCCACCTGAGCTACAAGTTTTCTCCACCATCTCATGAGTAACTCTAGATCGCTTATTCATTTGTTTACTCTGTAGGATCTAAACTGAGATTTTGGATTGAGGAATAATAACACTGTCCAGATAGTTTAGATAGGCGTCTTGACCAGTTGAAATCCAAAACAAATTGATTTGGTTAAATAACGGTTCTATTATTATTCATCATAAATATAAATTTACAGCATGGCCTAAAGAAATATTACCACTTAGTTATTCCACCAACAATTGTTCAATTAATCAAATCCACAACAGCAACAAATAAATGATATTCTATCCCTTCTGGATAGATTAGATTCCTTCAAAAGATAATATTTGGTTGCTTTATAACACAGAGTGTTTCCAATTCTGGAAGAGTGCTT
>OX103977.1:631753-731464 GCA_944470395.2 Schistosoma turkestanicum
GTCAAGGAACACATTACGTCGAGTAATAGAGAAAGCTATGAGAGGAATGAACAAACATTGGACATAACTGGAGAGGGAAGCCCAGGACAGACAGAACTGGTTGGAGGAAACTGGTGGGGGGCCTATGCTCCGACTGGGGGTACTAGGTGTAATTAAGTAAGTAAATTAAGTAATATAATTCTGAAAATTATCATTTTTCAGATGAAAATATGTTTGTCAACTGAACATAAATTTTTTTTTATTGTTCTTTTGTGTTTACCAAGTAGCACATACAAACAGATTACAGACTAAAAAAAAGTAGGCATTTTGAAAATTCAAAAAAAATATCCGCGGTAATTTAATTTAATCCTTCCAATTTTAATTGTGAAATAATCTACTTTATGAAAATTAAATTTCTAAATTTAAAAAAAATTGTTAAGTAGTACTTAAACTGGGCCTTAAGTTGCGTTTTATCTTTTAATTACTTTACTATCACGTTTCATATGAGATGTAAAAAGCTGTGTGTTGTACTATTTTACATCTGATAAGGTTTAGTTTGGATATTATACATGATGACAGGTTTTGACGATATGCATAAATATATATATTATTGTGACAGTTGTAACAAACAATGATTCGTTTGTACATGATTGGATGCCTGCCTATGTAGAGAGTGCGTCCACACATACATTTTGGAGTTCGTTCATGCTTAATTTGATTAAGCCTTTTCGATTAACTTATTTCATAACCAAGCCAGTGAGTGGCATAGTAAAAAAACTTTTTATTTTATTGTCTGGTTTGTGTTGATGAGCTGATACGACTGAGAGCATTGCCAACCGCCTACGCGTATACTCACTCATCCTATTCGCCTTCATGTTAATCTCTTAAGTATCTCAGACATTTTACTATGTATGTATATATGTATATGAACACTTTAATCTTAATTATTCATTCACCAATTCGCTTGCTAGTTTGCTTGCCCTGCTCTGTGTGTTTTTATGGTCAGCTGGTCCATTTTGTGGTGTGTCAAAAATGAACGTATTCAACCATTGGCGTTTGCCTTCTGATTGATTTATAACTGTCAGGCACTCATTATTTGGTGACAAGCGAATTATGAAGCTTAAGAACACGTTGAAGAAATTGGCCACCACACCTGATTCGATTAAAAAAAATTCACCATGTTCGTCTGTATTCACGTAGTTCTTTCTGAATTCAGTACTGCTGCATGTCTTGAAGTATTTTTATTACATTTTGCATCTGTGGATTTCATTCAATTCACTTACAGATTGGTTTGTTCCAGAGTTGGTACAACAAAACACATTGTAAAAGATGACATGAGTGTGTAGTATTTTTGATAAACTATGACTAAATGTCACTTGTTTTTTGAGATCCAAAATAATTGATTTATAACACTATTCATTCATCCTGATCGATCAACAGTTTTAGCCTAATTTTGAAATTTCTCTACAGGTTAGCTAAACTTGAATTTGAAAAATCTCTTAAAGTGTGTGCCTCAAAGCACGGAAACCCTTTGTCACGAACTGCTTCACCGTTGATATTTAAAAGCGAAGGTTAGGCGTTCGGAGTACAATACCGAAGGTCCTGGTTTCGAACACTACGGGGTGCAGAAGTCGCGCATGCGCACTGACTTCTGAGCAGTACCATACCAGGACAAAACGGCCGTCTTTCAGTGCTTCCAGGTTTCTAATGGTTGTCTAACATTGATCGATTCATGGTTTCAAATAAAACTTAACAATCTTCCCAACAACCCCGTTGTGCAAGTTACCTGTGCTCACTAGTGAGTGACTAGCTTCGTGAACAATCTTCTCTGAGTTCTAGTGGGAAGACGTGGTCAGTGCAGTTCAACCTGTTCGGATGTAGACCGTAACTACCGAAGATTGTGTATGAGGTTGCGCAACTCCATGAATTGACCAAGTTAGACATTAACACCGTTAGATACCAGCTCAGTGGTCCGATGGTTAGGCGTTCTCCTACAATATTGACGGTCCTGGGTTCGGATCCTGCGGCGTGCAGGAGTCGTGGATGTGCTTCGCTAAGTAGTCTCATACCAGGACCACAAAACGGCCGTCTTTCAGTGCTTCTTCCAGGTTTCTAATGGTGGTGTAATACTGATTGATTCATGATTTCAAACAAACTTAACAATCTTCACAACAACCCCGTAATGTAAAGCGAGAAAAGTAAAAACAAAGTAGCGATAACAACAAACGTCATAATAATTCCTATAGAGCACAGATTCTTGAGGTCCACCTCAAGTGATACATAGATACTAGATTACCTCAATAAAATCACGCACAAAGAAGACAAAGAGCTCTTAATACCAATACTTACATTCGACTACGCGAAAGATTTTGATAAAGTCTCACAAAAAAGACTGCTCGTCAAAAAATAGCATTCAGAATCAGCAACCCACTCACTGCATTTGTGGTTTGTTTCATTCGTAAATGAACGCTAACAAATAGTAAAATACGACTATTAGCTTTTATAATCAACCCCAATGACCAGTGAAGTTATTCACGGAAGTGTACTAGGTTCACACTTGTTTCTTATGTGCATAGACTATACATGTAAAACCTAAAATTTTGCGGGATACGGTATAGCAGTCTCCAGCTGCAAGTATCCTGTTAAAACTGAAGTGTGGTGATTGCAATATTAACTCGATTATCTTATCTTTCCGTCCTTTTGTACGAAGAAGGACCAGTAATACCTCTAATTGGGTAATTTGTTACATTCATATTTAGGTAGCATCAGCTAGATTCTGTCGCTTTTCTCATCTAAATACAGAGTGGTGTTAAGGCTTTAAAAGGTCTGTTAATCAAAGCGCCACTACATCTACCTTGTGTATCCTAATGCATAAGAACATCACCACGTCTTAAAGATCTACTTTGCTACCGGCGATTTCGGGATATGGGGAAGTTTTAGTTAGAATCATGATCCCTATACCCAATGGAGAGCATATGTAACCTTTTGCTACATTTTAGCCTATAGGGAAGCGCCACTAACCCTTAGATAGTGAAACACATAATAAAATTCAAGAATTTCTCTGAACTTCTTCATACCTAATGTGTAGAATCTTGTTGACTATATTGTTTCCATTTCCCTCCCTATCTCTCACATACTTCTCCTTACTGTAACTAGGAACTGGGTTATTTACATTGCCAGTTATTTTGCTGGCATTCGAGCTCGTGTTTCGGCTGCCATCGTATATTTTTAAGTCGATGATTTGTTAAGACAGCTTGGTATACTAGCAGGGATTGATAGGTTTGTTTTCAGTGAAAACTCAAACGTTCCCTTTTTGTGATTTTTGCAGGTCTATTGTATCGTCACTGCGAGCCAACATATCAAAACAGCAGGAAAGGGTGTTTTTACATGAACCCATAAGACTGTATAGGTACAGCAGAATCACAAGTTTAGTGAACCCAGTAGCTGCAAAGCTGCTGTTTGTAACTGGTCATCAGCAAGCGAAATAGTTATCGTTACTGTATCCTTTCCGAACAGTAGACCGCGTCATTGAAGTTCAAGCACTTTCTTTTTCCTATTTCGCTTTTGCCCAATAGTCTCATTGAGAGTAGGATTCCAAATGAGAAAGTTGATCTGATTTCATAGCTGGAAACACAGTGGATGTGTTTTGATCACGTCATTCCAGTTGTACACTTTACTTCAACGTTCACTATCCAGTATTTTTTTGAGCTACTCCATGCCTCTTTTGCCAGAAACTAGGATTTAGACTTTCTAATAGCTCCTACATTTTCGGCCTAGGCTAGTTTTCTTAGTTGTTGCTTTGCAACTGAACTAGAACCTGAAACATGACCAGGCATAATATATACCACAAACGACAATGACTGTAGAAGTAGGCTGTTGACGAAATTAATATTCTTAAACACCAAACTAAGAAAACTGGCATGGGTGTTAAACAATCACTGGTACAACTGGTTACAATAACGAATTTTTCTATTAAACCAATCGCGTTCACTTTAAAAAAGTGGATCACTTACAATACTCACTTACTTACTCCTGTTCCACTCATGGAGCAAAGGCAATTGATATGCATCCTGTCCTAGGCCTTCCTTCCTGTTCTGACTTACTGCATTCCATTATTTTTAATGTCCGTTTATAGTTCTCGGCATAATGTATTCTTTGGTCTACCTCTTTTCCTTTCGCTTTGAGGATTCCAAGTAAGGACTTGCCTTGTGAAACAGTTTGGTGGTTTCCCTAATGTGTCTATTTACCTTTAACGGATTTTCCTGATTTCTTCTTCAAATGTAGGTTGGTTTTTTCTCTCTCACGGTAGGTTGTTACTAATGGGGTTTGACCAAAGGATCCGCAGTTCCTTTCACAAACAGCTGTGTACAAACACCTGTATCTTGTGAATGAAGGCTCTCCAGTATAAGTGTCTTGACATTTGCAATGAAAATCGAGACTTTGATGTTGGCTTATATTTGTCTAGAGTTAAAGATAAACTTCACTTAAAAAAACGCTGTCCTAATCTATTGTAAGATTTTCATTGTTAGTTACCTCTATTCACAGACACTTTAGGCTTGCTCAAGTATAATTGTATCCTCTTATTTTATAAACTCTTGTTAAAACAAATTCCCACTTATTCAAATGATATTGGTAATATTTTCGTGAATTCCGTATGAATGACTGATGACAATTGTTTCGAAATGAGTGTAGTCATGAGAGACATGCTCTAATCTCAGTGTTTTGATTATAATATAGTGAACTAGTTATTCGAACTAGCACTTATATGTGGAGAGTAGGAAAGTAGTGAGAATGCAATCTCAGCCAGAGTATGAACTGAGTTAAAAAATATAAATAATCTTGATGAAAATTGAGTTTTGAAATCAATGCAGCCTTTATACTACCAATAAAGGCAATATATTGTGCAACATTTTCCGATACATAAAGTGATTGTTGTCTATCTGATTATCAGGGAAACCTAGCTTTTAACTGATAGGTAGTATAAAGCCCAATGACAAGGGCGTGAAACGTATGTCAATGTTTGGATAAATAAGGCAGTTATACTTTCAGTTTGCAGGTGATTTGTCGAACTGCTTACAGTAAGCATTTGCACAAATGATGGTTGTTCATCAAACAGTTATGTAGATTGTTGTTTAACATTGAAATCATGAATCAACCGTTGTTAGACCACCATTAGAACTATCTGTAAGCACTGGATGATTGTTTCTTTCTAGTGTTTGACTAATCAGTAGTGCGCATTCACAACCTTCGCTTGTGAAAATCGGACCTCGAACTCCGTCTCACACTCGAACACGTAACCTCTTGACCTCTAGACCGGTGTCTAGCTGTGTTAATTTATATTTCCGATCAGTATGAGGTTTTGCTCAACACTATTCATTGTCGCTTTAGTTAATTACTCTCGTTACTGTATACTTTTTCTTAATTGCGAAGCGTAGATGAAAGCTTTATTAATATGAACTGATATATATATATATATATATATATATATATATAGATTATGTGAATATTTTGTAGTTGAATCAACTGTAATCGATTTTTCTCACCAGAACATTCTTATTAATGTAAACATCGGAGTCGAAAGACTATGAAAACATCTATAAATCAATTAGGTTCCCTTCAGAATCGTATTGTTTATCTTGTTTTTGGAGAGAGCGAATAAACGCAATAGTCTAGACTAAATAAGTGTATATGCTGCCGATTTCGTGGCATTCTAAGTACATCGAAACCTACCTGAGAAATGAGCGAAGGTTTGGAGCAACAAAAGCAAGATGGCGACTACGAAGTAGGAAGGTGCTTTAAAAAAGTACGAATAAACTGAATGTTCGGTACAATTGGTTAAATAACGAGTGTTGCTATTTATGCAATGGCATGCTCTTCATAAAAGTGAAATCATTTCATTTTATACCATTTGGAGATCATTCAAATTCGATCTGCCAAATTTGATGGTTTTACATGTATAGTGTATGCACATAAGAAACAAGTGTGAACCTAGTTGACTTCCGTGAATAACATCACTGGTCATTGGTGTTGATTATAAAAGGTAATCGTCGTATTTTACTATTTGTTAGCGTTCATCTACGAATGAAACTAACCACAAATGTAGTGGGTTGCTGATTCTGGGTGCTATTATTTGACGAGCAGTCTTTTTTGTGAGACTTTATCAAAATCTGTCGTGTAGTCGAAGATAAGGACTGGTATTAAGAGCTCTTTGTCTTCTTTGTGCGTGACATTATTGGGATGATCTAGTATCCATGTATCACTTGACGTGGACCTCAAGAATTTGTGCCGTAGGGTCGATTTTAGATTTCTATCAATTAAGTGTTATATTATCAGTCTTTAATACTTTTTTCGTCACTCTAAATACTGCTGAGGTAATGCTCAGGGGTCCGTAGTTCTGAACATTTACTGCAGGCAGAAATTTCATGGTAAGGATGATTTGTGTAGTCTTTCAATTTTAATGGTTACACTCTGTGGATAGTGATATAGTAAATGGTTTGGAAAGTATAACACAGGTATCATTGCTCCCATTTTGGAGCATGCTAGCTGGGATACCATCTGGTCGTTTATTCTAAGAATGGTTGAACGTACTGACTTTCTAAGAAATATTTTATACACTGGCGATTTCACAGGGAGGTACTGGGGTTGGTGCCGAATCATTCACTGGGTTTTCATCTGTTAATGAAGCACAAAAGTGACACGTTAATGGTCTTCATAGGCTTCGTAGGCCTTAGTAAATACTCTCCCTGCTTTCACTATAGAGCACTCAAGTCTATTTCAAAGGATTTTAATTGGTGCTTAGGATTTATTATTCAGCTCGACATCATGTTTGGTCTGTTCGATTCCCTATTGGTACGTTTTACCTCTGCCTCGAAAGATCTTTCTGTCATCATAAATAGGAAGAATTGATTAAGGCTATGAATTTTGGAAGCATGTCTTGGAAGATGTTTTCGTATATAATCTGCCATCTGTAAATGCTTGGAAATCCTTGGTCTCTATAGTCCTAAGGGTTTGACCTTCTAAGAGATATTACTCATCTTGTGATAAAATATGCCTGTTTCAAAACGATCCACACACAATCTTGTACCTTGTTTATTTCCGACTTATTAGTGTAAGTTTAAGCTAGAGTGGGCATATATATAAGATATCTTCCACCTGTTCCTTGTAACCTATCATTTCGAAATAGGTCATGGTTTTCAAGAAATATACTTAAATCAGAAATATTACTGGTTGTCCAAATCTAACTTATCATTATAAGCGATGGCTGGCAAATAGTCACAAACATGACTATATATTAAACAAAGTGTTCCGTTAATCCACAGTTTGAACTATATTGAGGACTTTATACTATACAACTCGGTGCGGTCACTACCAACCAATGAACTAGAAAGTTCGTTTATTTACTTAGTTCTGAAATCTTATTCTTATAAGCATTATAAAAATTCCGTTTTCATCATAAACATGGCAACTAACTGATCTCCGGTCTGGTAATGTGATTAGGGCTGGTATCCAGAAAACCTGCTGCTCTGAAATAAACGTTTTCATTACCGAAAACCTGGAACCGTACCGAAAGAACAAGAATCGAGCGCGAAGAAATCAAATTGGTTTACACTAGCTCGTGAAAAAAATATAGGATAATAGATATTGGATTCAAATCACGGGACATGCAAACTGACAAGCAACTGCCAACTGACGAGAATTAGACAGTCGAGTGGCTAGAATTACATCCACTGAACACTACCAAACACCTGTAACCGTACCGAAAGAACAAGAATCGTTTATACTATCTCGCGAATAGATATTGGATATTGGAGATTGCATTTCCGACCTTGATTACTATAGTTTCGGAGGATCGCTCAAGTTAAATGGTCGAAAAAGGTTCACTTCCTAATATTTTGTACACTGATCTATCTCAAGCTTTCAAGCATATTGACAAGGATGGAGATGGAATTTTGGGTGTGGAAGATATATCCTACTTGCTTACAACGCTTGGTATAGCTTGTAGTGTGGACAGTATTTCAGTAAAATTACACATGAATAATGATAATTATATTCCCAACAGGCAGTTGTTGATGGTTTATCGGATCATGGGGGTTCTATAAGGTTTTCACAATTTGTCGAACTTCTAGGTCATGCTCTGGACAATCTTGGAGAGAATCAACCGGTTAAGACACTCTTTCGGTTTGCATTTATACATAAACTTTGTATTTTTCTATATGTAGATCATTGCGACTCAGTCTGTGATAAGCGTTTAATATACTAGAATCCTAAGTGCACGTAGTATCTTAGTGTCAAGTTTGTATAAGCAGAGTGAAGTAAATATGTAGAATTAGATATTAGATATTGGCGGTTAGTTGGAAATACAGACGTTGTAAGCAGATTGAAGTGTGATTATAATAAAAGCAGTGTCAGAAACGACTGTATGCTGATTTTGTGCAGTTATTTGCGCATAAAATTAAGAGTTGTATTTGCTTTATTTACATCTCCAATGTAGTTTGAGTAAGTGTTCAGACTTATATGGTTAATAGCCCTGTATCACACTGTGAGAAGACGAATGATTGCTGAAATAAAACGGTTTTTATGAAGCTAGTGGTATTGAGACTCTTCTGGTCGTAAGCAATCTATGTATCTTTACGATGGACATCCAGTTTTCCAGTTAATTTTGGAGCTAGGATAGAACTGGACCGGCGGAACTCATCCTTGCAAACTATGCATGATGAATGAGTGTGGTAATTTCACATAATTTAGAGATTCAAAGAATGCTTCATGGGCCAATATTTTTCACTAATAATACGTTTTACAACTTTCTCATACCATAAAAGGGTAAGGTACTCAAGACCACCCTTTTCTAACATGTGTTGAGCTTCATGAAAGAAGGTTGATTTTGTCCATGAGTTCCATCATTCAGTCACTGACTAGTCCTCCCATTGTATCAGAACCATTGTGAGCAGTACGACTGATCTGTACCAGAAAAGGTTTCTAAATACCCCTTCCTTTTAAAATTGGGGAGAGGGTAGACTGCTATTCTTTTGAATTCCTGTAAATAGCGGTAATCTGAAAAAGCTTACTAATCTGTGTTCTCGTGACTTCCATACATAGTTTTAGGGCTGTGGAGCGGATTCAGTCATATCTTGATGACTCTTATGGATGTCAGGACTTTATTTTTCTCAGTACCTAGTGAAGAACCGCAAATGGACCTTTCCCAGGCCATTAGATGATAGTAAATCTGAAAAGTGTTCCGCAATTGTAGAATCTTGGTTTTCGGCAATCAGCGGATTCGAGATTAGAAACTTCTCTCTCTAGGTTGATCGGACCTAAATGAATGTGAAGAATTTATAGTTTGGTGTAAATGCTCTAAAACAGGTTACCTCAATATCGACGGAGACGATCGGTTTGCCGTATTATCTAGCTATTTTACCACAATGCAGTATTAGATAGATTACGCAACTCATTTACAGATATAACATAATAGACAGACAGATACAACGCACAACTTCGTACATACGTGTACATCAGTTCAGATTGCCATGCCCCATCAGCACAGACAAGCAATTGTCAGTTCAAATCCAAGAGTGATAGCAATAATAGAAGTATTAGCAGAAATGGAGAAGATTAGGGAGCAAAGATATGATTCGAGAAGTATAATTCAGTAAGATAAATTTAGAAGGAGAAAGGTAGAGATGATGAGGAATGCAGAAGCTTAGAATTTCATAGAACACAAAGAGTGGATGCACCTGAGCCACTGCAAACGATTCTGAGCCATGTCATTCAAGGTCTCTAACCATCGGTGTCTTCCATCTCGCGGACCCCAACCAGACAGCCTACATCTACCAACATGACTCAGTCCACTTGTCGGTGACTTCATGGATCTGTGTGGTGTTTGATTTGGCCGCCCCTAACTTTCTTACAATCTACTCCTACACTGCAAAACATAGCTCGTCGTGGCAGTCGGTGGTTAGGTATACGTAACACATGTCATAACCACTTCAACTGATGAGGTTTCAATACTTCATCTATTGATTTGGCATCCCTACCTAGAACTAGTTTTCTGACGACAGCATTGCTTATACGGTTGTCCCAGGATACACGAGCAATACTTCGGAGACATCGATGATCGAACACTAGTAACCTACGGAAGTCCTCTACTCTTAACGGCCAAGTCTCGCATCCGTCCTTTGGTTAGCAAACGGATATCTCGCCTGCGCCACAGGTGACGCAGGTTGGCAAAAGCCAATCGAGCCTTCTGTATCCGAGCTGAGATTTCGTCAGTCACCAGGCCATCAGCACTGATGAGACTCCCCAGATAAGTGAAGTGGTCTACACGTTCGACTACTTCACTCCCTATCACTAGTTCAGGTGCCGATGCAACCCAATCTTGAAGCAACAATTTGCATTTTTAGGGTGAGAACCGCATCCCGAACATGTTTGCATTGTTGCTTAGGGTGGTCAGAATACTCTGCATTTTGTCAGCGTCTTCACCAAGTAGGACTATTCTAGATCAACTAGCGAGACTCCTGGTAATAGGTCTACTCCTGAAAATTCAGACGAGGATAAGGTTTTATCTAGGAGCATGTCTATGATAAAATTAAACAAGAATGGAGAGAGTGGACATCCCTGACGGACACCACTTGAAGTAAAGAATTCCGATGACAGTTCGCCATAAGCTCTCACTCGACCAGTGGTGTTCGAGTAGAGAGCTTGTATAAGGTTAATGTACTTCTTTGGTACACCTTTCGATGACAGACACTGCCACAGAACCTCACGATCCACAGAGTCAAGTGCCTCTTTAAGGTCCAGGAAGACAACTATTGTAGGACGCCTAAATGTTTGTCTGTGTTCCAGGACCTGTCCTAGTGTGAAAATGTGGTCTACACAACCACAGTACAACAGATCTATTCTGAATCAAAACTGACATGAACTGTGATATACTGAAGTATGTTTGAATTATAAAGTAATCTAGGCGTTTTAAAAGTTGATAATTCAGACGAATAATTATGTAAGATTATTAAAAAGACAAACGAATATAGATTAGAAAGATATCCAACCAAGAATTTAGAATTAAATGAAGATATAAAGCCAACTTGGGACATGATAATACATAGAACTAACTAATAAATCCAAGTGTTGAGTTAAATTTGATTTCTGATTTAGTTGGTTAGAAATGAAATGTCAGTATTAGTCGTCTACATAAGTCTGCAGTTCTATGCGAACTCAAATTCGTATTTGAATAAGCGACTGCCAGAAGCGTGTGTTGATGGCTTCTTATGAAATATTATACCTGTTTAACACAATCCTAAGTGAGGAAATTGAAAATAAAGAAATCGCTTCTTTGAAGTGTAGGTTTGAAGATTTCTTTGTCTTGGTGTAAATGGACTGTTAACCAGTGTAGTGAAGGAGAACACAGGTGGGGCAACCGAATTGTATTTAACGAAAATTACAGAGTTACTCAGTAAAATAAGAAAACCATATCGTAAACGGTTAATTTGCAAAACATCAATCCACTGCCTGACATTTCACTATTCATGCGTTTCATACAAATTCCATTGTGTTCCCACTCTTCCTTTCTTGATCTTGCCCCATCTTCTGCTGCCAGAAATTACGTTTTCACTCACGTCATATACTACTTATAAGTAGCTCGCACCACAACAGTTTCGATATATGACGCAAGGAATATAAACAATGAATAGTATGTATGAACATCTTTAAAAAATGATGATGTATGTTTGAGGAACCATGTTAGAGATAGTTGACTCTTAAACTATTGTAAAAGTTTACAGACAAATGGTCACTAGCTGTCATAACTGATTTAAGTGAGTAACAAGAATCATAGTATTTTGAAGTACTTTTTTAAATGGTAATACTATTACTGTACATAAGGGCGGTGTATTTTTAAAATTTTTGTGAGATTCATACAACGTTTTGTCAAGTAATGGTAAATTAGAAAAAAAAAGTTGCGTTTTACTTACATGTGCTTACCTGTGCTCACTAGTGAGTGACTAGCTTCGTAAGGAATCTTCTCCGAGTTCTAGTGGGAAGATGTCACCAGTGAAGTTCAACCTGTTTGGGTGTAGACAGAAACCACTGCCGAAGACTGTGTATGAGGTTGCGCAACTCCGTGAATTGATCAAGTTAGACACTAACACCGTTAGATACCGGCTCAGTGGTCCGATGGTTAGGCGTTTGCCTACAATACCGAAGGTCCCGGGTTCAAATCCTGCAGGGTGCAAGAGTCGTGGATGCGCACTGCCGCTGAGAAGTCCCATATCAGGATGAAACGGCCGTCTTTCAGTGCTTTCAGGTTTCCAGTGGTGATCTAACACTGATCGATTCAAAGTTTTTCAATCAACAGATTTATAGTCACGTTGATCGATAGATAGTTTAACATGTCGTCAATTTCATTCATACATTAATTAGTGCTCATTGTTATTATTTTCTTCAGAATTGTTGATCGTAATGGTGATGGTTATTTGGATTCTGATGAAATAGCATTTCGTATGTCGAAAATATTTAATAAAACTAGTCGAGAAGAAGTTCAACTTTTATTGGATACAATAAAAATCGATGATGATCAGCGATTAGATTGTGAAGAATTTGGTGCTCTTTTAAAATTTGGATTCCCGGAAGCAAGAAATTGATTAAGAAAAGAAAATTATTATAGTTTTATCTTTAAAATGTTGTATTTATTATTTTGATTGTTAAGTGTCAATTTCTCGGTTTGTTTATTTACGTTAAATTGTCGATTCATAGTAAGCATTATTGTACTTTGATGATTGAATAAAAAAGTGTATTTCATCGCCTTATTGTATTGTAGTGAAGGAGAACACAGGTGAGGGCAACCGAATTGTATTTAACGAAAATTACAGAGTTGTTACTCAGTAAAATATGAAAAACCATATCGTAAATCGTTGTTAATTTGCAAAATATCAGTTCATCATCATATCGAACTGAACTGTTCCTGTTGCAAAACATCAATCCATTGTCACTATTCATGCGTTTCATACAAATTCCATTGTGTTCTTCTAACTCTTCCTTTCTTGATCTTCCCTCATCTTCTGCTGCCAACAGACATTACGTTGACACTCACGTCATATACTACTTATAAGTAGCTCGCACCACAGTATTAGAAGATGTGTTTTCTAAATGTCACTTATTTTTTGATTTGATAATCTCAAAATCAAAGATGTTTAATATTGATTGGCTCTAAAGATTACTAAAAATCACAACAACGTACAATTGTTTCGTTTCAAATTTTGTTAAAAAAAGGGATTCAGCTACTTTTTTCTGAAAATTAAAATAAAACTGTTATTGCCAAGTGAAAATTAGTAACCCAATCTTTTTTTTTATTTAGTAAACAAAAATGTGTTAATTTCATGCGGATAAAAAGAGTTCTCGTTCAATTTTGATAAACAGTAAACTAATTATTATTGTTCACGGTGTCGTGTGTCACATTTCGACGTGTTCTCTTATGCTTCGTCATTAGGTCGTCCAGACAATCGTTACTAAATAGCGTCTGACGATTTATAAATCAGAAGGTGAACTCGAAGTGATAAATACGCTTATTTGGGATATACCACAAAGCGAAGCGCAGAAGCAATGTGAATAAAACGAACGAAACGACGTGAATTGAAGAAGGCTGTTGAGCCGACTCCTAGGATTACAATGCGAACGAATTAGGCGAAGGAAGCGAATGAACAGGCGAAGCATGCTGGAGAAGGCTAATGAGCCAACTCCCAGGAGATAGAGCGTGACTAAGAATATATAGTCAGACAAATATAAGACACACATGCAACAAGCGAAATAGGCACACATGAATAAAAGCGACGAATAGTTGACAAGGTCAAATGACAAGTGGGGCATGTCATGTGAGCTCTCACAAACCAGACAATAATAAGAACAAATGGTACATATTAGTTGTTTCTATACAAATGGCTTGATTAAATAAATCAGTCTAAAGGGCTTAACCACGTTAGATGTAAGCGAACTGGAATATATGTGGAGGCACGACAACGGAACGAGATTCAAGATACATAACTTCAGGCGACTGCCCAAATCAAATTTGACCGTTCAAGAGGACTAAGTTCTTCCAAGTCTCTATTTAAAATTAAAAGTTACCTAGAGCAGGACTAAGTTGAGTTCTATCGTTAAGATAGATAATATGATATAAGTTTCCTGATTATTATCAGAGTTCCATTTCTAGTTATGTAATTCATAACAAATACACTTACCATTTCACTGTATCACTGAGCTCAAAGAAAAGATAATCCGGAAGCTGGAGCTTGACTAAGTGAATTTGTGTGAATTAATTTTCAATGATTCTGTTGTGGATGTTAGATCCCCCTTGACATCCTGCTTGATACTTTCAACCTACCGGCAGCCCCGCCACGAGAAGAAAATCAGCAGCAAGCTGTTCTTCGTCCCCGAATGTGTCCTCTCAGACAGCGGCGAACGATAGTCAAGATGCAGGTCGACCCGAGGAGAACACGCTATTAAAAAATGGGAGGAGTGTTGGGGATGTTAGATCCCCAGAACTCGCTTCATAAATGCCTTATTTTGGTTTTTACGTTTACGAGCATGGGCTGATCAGTTGACCTTGAGATTTCAATTCCCATCAGGAAAATCCATGGCTGTGATTGGCTGCTGTGTATTTTAGTATGCTATTTTCGTAACTGTCCCACTAGGACGTTTCTATGATGTATAAATAAACGAGAGTTGTGTGTTTGATTGTATTGTGTGATTGCTGGGTGTTTGTAGAATATACTTTCTACGCTTACAAAGCCTTTTTACTCGCTTTGGGGATTCAAGGTAGCCTACTTGGACTCTGGTTCATTGTCTCGTTCGCGTTTATCGACTAAGGTAAACTCGTAATAGCCTCAAGCATACTTAGTGAAGAGCGTAACAGTTTCTACTGAATTTTCATCTATTAACTACCATTTAGTTATTACAATCGGTTACATTTGAAAAATTATTCGTGAGAAATATATATATATAGAGAATCATTTTAAAATGGGAAAAATATGACTACTACAAAAAAAATATTTGAATTACGGGGTTGTGAAGATTTTTAAGTTACACATTTTTGAAACCATGAATCGATCAATGTTAGACCACCATTAGAAACCTGAAAAAGCACTGGACGACCGATAAGTCCTGGTATTGGACTCCTCAGCAGTGTGTATCCACGACTCCTGCACCGTGCAGGGTTCGAACCCAGGACCTTCGGTATTGTGCGCGAACGCCTAACCATCGTACCACTGAGCCGGTATCTAACGTTGTTAGTGTCTAACTTGATCGATTCACAAAGTTGCTCAACCTCATACACAGTCTACACCCGAACAGGTTGAACTTTACTGGTCACGTCTTTTTCACACTAGAACTCGGAGAAGATCCCATACGAAGCTAGTCACTCACTAGTGAGCACAGGTAATTTGCATTACAGGGTTGTTGTGAAGATTGTTATGTTACATACCAGGACGAAACGGCCGTCATCCAGTGCTTCCAGGTTTCTAATGGTGGTTTAACATTGATGGATTCATGGTTTCAAAATAAAAATATTGTTTGTCATTTAGTTTTTATGGATAAAAATAATTTCTAGTGTTTTTAATTAGTTTACAGGGGAAAATTTCATGTGCCTTCATCAGAATAAAATCATAAATAAGAACAAATGTGTGTTTTTCGAATTAGCTGTAATCATGAAATTGTTTATTTGCCAAGTTTCTCATCTAAGAACATTTTTTATATGTTTTTTTTCTAATAAATCTTCCTGAAAATTGAGCTCAGTTATATCAGCATACTTGTTCAACATTAAAAAGGTATAGGGGTATTTTTGTCATCAGTAGGAATTAATTTTATCATTATGTTATATATGCACTCTATCTGCATATATGTATGTTGTTAGAGAATACTGAATTTTTTCTAGTTGTTGAACACTTTTCAATGATTAGCTAGCTTACTCTCTCTCTCTCTCCCTATCTCACTTATTCACTCTATCTCTCTTGCTCTACTGAAAACATCATTTCAGTAATATAACAATGAACTAAAAAAAAATATCGAGAATGCTTATTGAATATATATATATATATATATATATATATATATATATATGCCAAATAAAATAACAATAAATTTTAAATTACACAATGAAATCAAATCAGTTTCATTCTCTGCAGAGATGATTTTATTTTTAGTTTCAATAAAAATAAAACCTGAGTACTATGAACAATTCTTTTCAAATTTTGTTGACACAATGTAATACTAAAAATATTTTGATCAAGTTTGATTACTACTAGTATTATTATTAGTAGTAATATTTTTATTATCCTATTGTTTATTCAATCTGTATATGAATAGAAGAAGCTTGAGTTTTTTTATGATAATTTTCACATCATCCTTTACTGACTGAAACAAATCAAAACATTGTAAGCTAGTGAATGAACAGACAAACAATGGTTCACTTGTCTGATTATCTAAAATATATGTATATATATTTTGTTCTTTTATTTAAAGAAAAAACACAATGAAGATTTTACAATTTTTTTAAAAATTAAAAGATGATTTCAACCATGATTATTACTGTTTTATTTGTAGTTTGTAGTTGAATAAAGTAGAAATTATGAAAAACGCTTACTTACTTGCTTACTTACTTACTTACGCCTGTTACCCACAATGGAGCATAGGCCGTCCACCAGTTTCCTCCAACCAACTTTGTCCTGGGTTTCACTCTTCGGTTCTGTCCAATGTTTGTTCATTCCTCTCATATCTTTCTCGATTTCTCGGCGTAATGTGTTCCTTCGCATTCCTCTTTTCCGTTTGCCTTGAGGGTTCCATGTGAGGGCTTGTCTCGTGACGCACTCAGGTGCTTTGCGTAATGTGTGTCCTATCCACTTCCACCACTTCTTCTTGATTACCTCCTCCACTGGAATCTGCTTTGTTCTTTCCGACAGTACGTTGTTGCTGATGATGTCTGGCCAACGAATCCTCAGTATTTTGAGTAGACAACTGTTCATAAACACTTGTATCTTCTGGATGATGGCTTTGGTAGTTCTCCAAGTTTCCGCTCCATACAGTAGAACTGTCTTGATATTTGTATTGCAAATCCTGATTTTGATTTTGATTGAAAGTTGTTTGGAGTTCCAGATATTTTTCAATTGTAGAAATGCAGCCCTTGCTTTACCAATCCGAGTCCTCGCATCTGCATCGAATCCACCTTTCTCGTCGATGATGCTGCCCAGATATGTAAAGGCATTAACGTCCTTCAAGGCATCTCCATCAAGAGTGATTTGTTTGGTGCATGTTGTGTTGCGTCGGAGAATTTCGCTTTTTCCTTTATGTATGTTGAGACCTACTGCTGCTGCAGAGGCTGCTGCTACATTGGTGATGAAAAACGCGGAATCAGTTGAAAATGAAGTGGAAATCGTTGATTCAAGTTCATTGTTTAACTGGTAAATTCAATTGAAAGAAGGTGTTTATCAACAAAATGTGATTTTGACACCATAAGACGAATGAACCCACAACTAAATATTCTCTAATGTTATATTTATAAGGTGGTTAGATTGATGTATGGCTCTCCTGTTAGTTAACGCTGGGATGAATGACATGTATGGAAACTTCATAAAACGGATGCTGGTCATGATAGTCAAAGTAGCTCACTGAATTATGAAAGGTACTATTAACCGCCTACCCAACTGCATTTTTATTTTCCAACATTTAACTACTGAATATTAATCTACCTAATGTTGGTTTAGTTTTTAAGACTTATTTAATCTCATCGATCATGTGGCCATTAATAAAAACTAAACACTTGACAATCTACGATTTATATTTTTGTGACAACTAATTGGGGAGTCGATAATAGAACCTGAAATTATGTACCATGGTAGATATTATGTTCGTCACTAAGTATGCTTGAGGCTATTACGAGTTTACCTTAATCGATAAACGATAACGAGACAATGAACCAGCGTCCAGGTAGGCTACTTTGAATCCCAAGCTGAAGTAAAAAGGCTTTGTAAACGTAGAGAGTATATTCTACAAACACCCAGCAATCACAGTACAATCAAGCATACAACTCTCGTTTATTTATACATCATAGAAACGTCCTAGTGGGACAGTTACGAAAATATCACACTAAAATACACAGCAGCCAATCACAGCCATGGATTTTCCTGATGGGAATTGAAATCTCAAGGTCAAGTGATCAGCCCATTTTGGCAAACGTGAAAACCAAAATAAGGCATTTATCAAGCGAGTTTTGGGGATCTAACATCCCCAACAGTAGATGAAACTCCGTCAGAGAATTATACCTTAGACTAATTAGCATAATGGAACTTTACTGATACGATTCGGAAAGCCTAAAATAGAACACAACCATGATTACTTACTACTCAGCGAATAATTCATGTAAAAACGTTTCCATTTATTGTTTCAGGACTATGATGAAGCTTGTTTCAATCTATTTGCTTTTCATAAATCAATAGCCAAAGATGCTGAATTTTCAATTTATTGTTTCGTAAAAATTACACTTCAAGAAGTGAACATATAACTGTAGAGACACCAAGATGGTAACAGCAAGTTAAAGCGACTAATTTTTTTGACTTCACGGTTTCCTGTTGTCTACTACCTTCAGCCGCCGTACATTTGTACACCAGAGACTGGTACTAAACATTTAACTAATGCTGACAGCAGTTTATTTGGGACCAGAAAATTACTAAATAGTAGGATCAGTTCTTTAATTGGGTGATAATGCACTGAACAAAGATGGTTAGATTAGATGGGATCATTGACTGATTTGAAGAAGACACAATTTAAGTAGCAAAATGTATACATTTTATCTTCACACTTTCATTTGCAAATGGATTGTTGACTGCCTGCTTTCCAATCTCTTCTAATTTTCAAAACATTCAAATCGCGTCATACATTTCGGTTCGAAGCTCTTCGCTTCAGCGATAACTTCAAAGCGATACTCTGCTGCATGTCAATTTCGTACTACTTATAAACTACGTAGTGAGTAGTTTATACTACAACTACTCAAAAAGTGTCTTCTTTTAAAACCAATCATTCTTTCATATTTGTTTTTCCCAAGCATTTTTTAGAAACTTGTGGAAACAGCTATTCTTTAATAGGGTATTTAGTTGAATTTTAAAAAGTATTTTACAAAAACCTTAGTGTGCATTCACTATGGTGGCTCTTGATATGCTTGAATGCTATTAAGAGTACACCTTACTCGGTAAACGGAACGAAGAGCAATAACTAAGTGACACGATAGGCTATTCTAATTTGTTTGCCCCATCCCCGGCTAACTAGATCAAGAAGTCTTGATATGGGGTTGAGAATGTATTCCACAAGCACCCAGAAAATACGAAGTGTCTAAGCACACCAATCAAGCTTATTTATACAATGATAGAAATGCCCTTGGTGAGAGCCACAAAGTAGCATACTGACATAATTCATCAACCAATGATAGTCAAGGATTTTCCGAGTGGGAAATGTAAGCTGTAGGTCAACTGGAGTGAAAACATAAAAAGTCAAAATTTCAAAATCAAATCACGAAATAGAGATCGAACATCCCCGACAGATCTAACCTCAAAGAAAACTAATAATTAAGGCCATTTTCATTGATTCTTGATTAAAAAAACAACATTTTCGCTCCTTTCATTTAGATGTCCTATAGACTATGCAGTTCTGCTCTCAAATCCTACGACTTATCAAGCACCAGGTCGGCACACAGTGTTATGAGGGAAAAGATAGAAGAGATGTCCTCAAATCATTATGCCAGGTAGGGAGTGAGCACTAACGTCTGCCATAAAAGACATAAATTCATCTACAGACGATCATTACGCTCATAGCATAGTAACCGAAAAACTGCAGCAGGTTTTATAGCCATTGCTATGGTATAAACCCAAACCTGATGGTTCTAGACGAACCCGTGCCAGACACTAACAGTAATATGTATGATGAGCACCATCACGTTTTAAATAAAAGTTAACTTAGCTAGATGGATAGGAGACAGATTTAAAAGCTCCTAGGTGTGAAACCTCCAGAATGACAGCTTCGCATCCACGGCCTAGCGTCTGATGTGAAATAATAGGGCTCGTGTCACAAAAATATTTTACGCGCTCATCTTATCTTTAGTTGTCAGTGAAGTTTTTTTTAAGCCAAATAATAAGTAAGTAAGTAAGTAAGTAAGTAAGTAAGTAAGTAAGTAAGTAAGTAAGTAAGTAAGTAAGTGAGTAAGTAAGTAAGTAAGTAAGTAAGTAAGTCAGTAAGTAAGTAAGTAAGTAAGTAAGTAAGTAAGTAAGTAAGTAAGTCAGTAAGTAAGTCAGTAAGTAAGTCAGTAAGTAAGTAAGTAAGTAAGTAAGTAAGTAAGTGAGTAAGCAAGTAAGTAAGTAAGTAAGTAAGTAAGTAAGTAAGTAAGTGAGTAAGCAAGTAAGTAAGTTAGTGAGTAAGAAAGCAAGTTGGTTCGTTAGTTAGTTAGTTGCTTAGTTCTGCTTGAATTAAGGAAATACAAATAAATTCACGGCAATCTGTCTCTTCAGGTACTATTCTGTTAGATAAACTAAAAATACTAACTATGAATTAATATTGCCTACTACAACCAACCTAACATCATTGAAAACTAATTCTTTCTTTTTTCTGTTTCTCAAACCGTCGTCTTTATTGTAAAATGACACATGTTCATTACATAACACAAAACTACATACAGTACATATAATCTTTGAGTTAAAAATAGTTATTTATGATTTGATTTTTTTCTTAACTTGAAACTGTTTATTGACAACAAATTCACTTAGAATTATCGTTTATTTTTTTAATTACATGACCGTTATTCTGGTGTTGTTGTTTTTTGTGTTTCTTCTGTAAAAATGAGATTTTTGTTTCCAAATAAACTGTAGTATATCAATCAATCAATCAATAATCGGCAACGTTTTTACAGTATAATATAAAGTCGAAGTTAAATAAGCCAGTTTATGATTATTATTATTAATAATAAATGAAATTATTAAAGTTTATTAGAAAGAAAGATTGACTAGATTTTATTTTATTACCGATTACTATGTTATTTATTCATCATTGACAGTGTGATTCTCTCTAAAAAAAATATCTTATCTACCGATTAAATTGAAATTTACTTCTCTTCTATCATTTCAGAAGAAACAAAATTGCACTGAACATTTTTATCATGCTACTAAATCACCTAAATAGTAAAAGACTGATAAGTTTAATAGTGAATGAAATAACAATATAATCATCAGCATCAATGATAACTGTGATAGAGTTGCCTTTTAGGGCTGTGTTACTACAGTTCCAGCAGAACCTTAGGGGCTACTGCCGGTCCCAAGTTCGAATAAAGGAGGAGGGGTTGGACATGGGGTTGGCCACCCCATCCCGTCAAAAAACTAACTTGCCAAAAAAAAACGCTAACCTAGAACAAATAATTCAAACCATGTGAGCTGGAAGAAGAATTATGATGTCGCGTGATGAAAGCCGAGTTCCCTTCGGAAGTCACAGGGCCGATGCCTCTTCTGACAACCAGAGCAATCGAAATTTTGAGGGCATGTTGACCTTTCAAACCCAATTTTCAGTGAATGTACTCATTGATACAAATTACTCATTCTCCTTTCTGTTTTTATCAGCGTATGTGCTTTGGCGCCTACATGTAAATTGGTGTACACAAATCGACCATAGACTATGGTGAGTTTTTGTCCTCTTTCAAATGTTTTGATGAGCGTTATGTTGGATACATTAAGACTAGTTATGCTGTTACATAAGTCCTGTTCAATGTAACACAAAGTCTAAAATCAATCTTACCAGATAATTCATCCCCTTCGAAACTAAGTTGTATGAAAGCAGGTTTCTTCGGCATTTTAGCATTTTATGTTACTTTTATTTATTATTAAACTTTCGTGTATACCATTATCATTCAGACACTTTTCAACAGTGATTAATTACTTCTCAATTTATACAAGTTATTTACAAGTTAAAACATACAACTTTCAAACTCTGTGTAAGGACGATTGTTGAAGGATTTGTTTATGAAAATCCCTCCATGTTGTATACATTTGTAATTTGTCCTTATTGATTTTTTCAGTTGTACATTTTGTTAGTCTGTTCTATTCCATTTTGAGATAATAATATTTGTATTTTTTCATAGTTTCTATTTCTTCTGCCTTTACTGAGTTTCTATGTTTCTTTCTGAATGGCATTTATGTTGTTTAAGCTGATACTCTTAGCCATGGCGACAGCTATATTGATTTGTTCCTCTTTTGATTGTGTCGGTTGCTTGTATGGACTGGAATTGTGCATTTTGATTATGAATTTAAACACTCTTGCAGAATAGGAAACACTCTGTGTTATAAAGCAACCAAATATTATCTGTCGAAAGAATCTGATCTATCCAGGAGGGATAGAATATCATTTATTTGAATAATTGAACAATTGTTGACGGAATAACTGAGTGGTAATATTTTTTTAGGTATAATGATGTATATTCATATTTATGATGAATATTAGAACCACTGTCATTTACCCAAATCACTTTTAAACAGGGCAAGATGCGCATATCTAACCTACCTAGACAGTTAGTTATCTCTCAATCCACCAAAAACCTCAGTTTCGATCCTACCTACATTCTGTAACAAGAATTTTTTGGTTTTTTCACAATACACTATCGTATCATCCACCAATCTACCCCAACATAGACGACAACGTGTCGTTGGAAAAAAAAAATCAATACCTGTGCATAATTCATTACACAGACATGATTTTATCACGGGAAATTATCCCTTCTCTGTAAAATGTTCCCATATCAGAATAATGATAATGTTATTTTTATCAAAAGATTTTAGACTTTTTCTTTTCTTTTTTTTTTAAATCAAACAATTACACAAAATTAAAAATTCCAGTAATTAATTTAATTTAAATGAACAATTAATGAGTTATTTTAATTTTATCTGTATATATATATACTTATATACTTATCTATACAAAACAAATTCTATTTTCACTGTTTGTTTAAGTTTAACTGAGTGGGTTTTTTTTCTGTCTTCAACATTGAATAAATTAATCGGAGTATTTTTAAACAAAAAAAGAAACGCATCAGGTTCTCATCTCTCTCTCTCCCTCTCCAAAGTACCTTTAAGTAGGAAAAAAAATTGAGAGAAATAGACTCAGAACAAAAATAAAAAAGAACAAAGTTTATGTTGTAATTCTCTAATTATTATTTTTTTCTTTCTACAAAATGGTATATCATCAAAAAGTGTTTTTTTTTATGGACTACTGTGTAATATTATTACTAAGTAGAAATAGTAAAAAATTACTTAATAGTGTGTAATATCTCTACGGTATATATATAATATATCGATATCCCATCCTTTGTTTTTAATTTTTTTTCGCTGGTCTAGTTTTAAAATTATTTAAAAAGTAATTAACAATTAGTTTTAGATCTAAATTCCTAACTAACTAACTAACTAACTAACTAACCAGAGTAAATTTACAATATTGGAAAAGATAAATCTATATTGATAATAAGAGAGAATGAAAGATAAAAGAATCATTTAATTTTTATTAATGAATGAAATAATGTTAATGGAATAAAGTTGAGTAAAACAAATAAAATACTTTAATGATGAATGAATGCAAAGAGATTGATAATTGAACAAGGAGATTGGATCAATGTTCAAATTATTTAACTAGTTATGTCTGTTAGCCTTCACACGACGATGACCAGTATTCTCCAACAATATACTGTGCGTCCTGAGCCTACCTTTTCAGTTCTGTCCAACTTTTAGTTCATTCTTCTCCTGTCTGTCTCCATTTCTTCATGTAATGTACTCCTTGGACTTCATCCACTCCTTTGATCTTGAAGGTTCTAAATGAGAGCTTTTCATGTGACACACAGTTATGTGCTATCTTGAATGTGTCCTATTCACTTTTAGTGCTTCTTTCTGATTTTCTTCTCCTCCTCAGGAAATCTGGTTTGTTATTTCCAACAAAAGCTTGTGTGTCTGACCAATGAATCCTTAGGATTTCGCGTAGACAACTGTTAATAAATACTTGAATCTTTAGGTAATTCTTCATGTTTCCGCATATATAAATATATATATATATGAGAAGACTGAGGCAGGCGCGGAAGATACAATACAATACAATACAACCAGTCCACACGAATACCGCCTCTTTAACCACACCTCTTCGCCTCTACACAACCAACCCATCAAAATTATCCCCATTCATCAAACAAACATTACATTACCTACCATACAGTCACAACCACAAACACACACTCACAACATCACATACACCTCCACAACCACTTACATAAACAAACACACTCAACTAGACATGTGATTGCCGCCGACTACTAGGTGAATAATCTGGTGTTGTTGTTGATGATGAGTGACTGAGTGACTAGTGGAGAAGTAAGTAGTGCGATGACCACCGATTGATCGATCGATCTGTCAGACAGACGACCACAGTGGATTGAGTCGGTTGTTGCCTGTTTGTTGTTGGTGTCAGTGTTGTTTGTGTTGATGTGGATTTTGAGTGAGTGTGCAGTTGTCGGCGACCATAGCACGTTGAAAACACCGGTTCTCGTCCGATCACCGAAGTTAAGCAACGTTGGGCCCGGTTAGTACTTGCATGGGTGACCGGCTGGGAATACCGGGTGTCGCAGGCTTTTAACAAACCACACACTCAGCAACTGAATCACGCTTCATGAACTGAGAAGACTGAGGCATGCCAGGTATATTGTATTTTCCAAATTCACAGTCTGAGTCTGCTAAAAACGAAAACATTACATTGAATACTCTATTTGCACACCATCTCTTTGAGTTGTGACTTCCAACACTCCATCCTTCTTCCATTCCTGTTATTGCTTCCTTTCCTCCCTGTTGATACTCCATTTACTTCTTGCTTTTGCTTCATTTGTTTTCCATTTTCCTCTCCTGACCGTGAGACTTCTTCTTTCACGTCCCTTCTTATACTACTTATATCGTTCGTATAAGTAGAACACACCACAGCTATACTTACCTACTTATATATATATATATATATATATATATATATATATATAACGAAACAGATCAAAGTTTTTGAACTTAAGGCATTAAGTAGACCTTTTCGAGACCAAATCAACAATACACAAATTATTCGAATCGGTAATCGTATTTATCAAACAACGAGGCATAAATACCAGTTCAATTAACCACTTTATGTGGTTACCAAAACATTTTATTTTTTGCCTAATCTTCCTCCTATTTAACGTTTTGTAACTTCAAAGTATTCTCAGTTGAAGATGGGTGATTTATAAAAAGAATGCCTGACATTTGTAGAGAAAAAAAGAATTATTTTGATAAATATTTCCAAAATAACAACAGAAATTTATTACTCTATGAGTAGTTAGTTCTAAAATCTCATACTGTGACTCTTAAGATCAGTCTAGATTTCGCCAAGATTCCAAATTCAACTTGTTAACAAGGGGTCAACTGACCAAAACCTTGTATGCAGATAGATCTGTATATATGCACTACTTCTGACTAATTTCTGTAAGAAAAAATCTCACGTTGATACAATTACTTATAACGTTGTAGGTGACAAGTATGACACAATGTTTACTAGAAGGATGGGTTAACTCATTCATTAACTACACACAGGCTTGATTGATTCATTCATCAAGGAATAGTCACATATACATTCGAAACAAATTGGCCCCATGTTACAGAGTATATGATATACGTTATTTCTAGCTTTTGTTACCTATCTAAACCTAATGTTCGAATATATATATATTATCACGTTTTAACAAAATGAAAAGTTGTTCACAGTTTTATACAAGTGAATGATGCTATTATGAATTATTTACTGCAATGTATTACGAATTCATGTTAACTGAATCTATTCTAATATGCGTGTATATTCATATTATTAGTGAGCCTACACAGTTTGTCCCGGCCTCCAAACAAATCAGTTGATCCGTTATTCTCCAGTTAGTATACACACACATCTTTCGACCTTGCCAATTTCTCGCTCATAAACTTGTGGTGCGCGCTACTTATAAGTAGTATATGACGTGAGTGTCAACGTAATGTCTGGCAGCAGAAGATGGGGGGAAGATCAAGAAAGGAAGAGTTAGAAGAACACAATGGAATTTGTATGAAACGCATGAATAGTGACAATGGATTGATGTTTTGCAGCAGGAACAGTCCAGTTCGATATGATGAACTGATATTATGCAAATTAACGATTAACGATATGGTTTTCCGATTTTACTGAGTAACACTGTAATTTTCGTTAAATACAATTCGGTTGCCCTCACCTGTGTTCTCCTTCACTACAAACTTAGTTGTTTTTTTTTCTAAAAGTGTATATGCCTGCTTACATTGCTTATCTCATGTCTGGCTTATATTTTTTTCTGACCATAGATACTTACTTGATCATCATACCTCATTGAATTTATTTAGATCATTCAACTTCTCCAATTCACTTGCCTAAGCTTTCATGTTTTACGTTCTCATGTTTGTCTGCGTGAACGATTGCATGAATTAAAATCTTACTGTAGTGAAGGAGAACACAGGTGAGGACAACCGAATTGTATTTGACGAAAATTACACAGTTACTCAGTAAAATAGGAAAACCATATCGTAAACGGTTAGTTTGCAAATCTTCAATCCAATTCATCAATCCATTGTCTGACATTTAACTATTCATGTGTTTCATACAAATTCCATTGTATTCCCACTCTTCCTTCCTTTCTTGATCTTCCCTCATCTTCTGCTGCCAGACATTACATTTTCACTCGCGTAATATACTACTTATTATAAGTAGCACGCACCACATTACTACTCCCTCCGCCCAATGGACTTCACCTAAGTATTAGAAGTAGGAACTAAATGAAAGATTTATTTCATAGAATATTGGACTGGTTCGGCCAAAATGTTGTCCAGTCACAGGCCACTGAATCGATGCGCCCTACTACGAATCTCACGCAACCCTCTAATTTACACTTCGTATCCTAGAAAAAAAACTTGTCTTTAACTCAAATGATGAGTTCCAGTTTTATCTCAGAAATCGGTTTGTTTTATTCAATAACAAAGCTATATAATATTACAGGTATGTGAAAAACATTCTCATTGAACACTCTGAATTCTGAATATTTTTATTAAAACGTAATTTTTGGAAGCCCAAAAACAATTAGAGCTTATGTTAGTTAACCAAACTCATCAAGGTAATGTGAGTTAGACAATATTTCCAAAATGATGAGATTTTCAGATGCAGTCATAGAATAACAATCAATCTAGAGTGATATTTATTGAAAATATTTTACAACCGAAATTTCATCCAATGAAAATTAAGATAATTTGACAATTATTAATTAGTAATACTTCACATTAATGGACCAATCAAACAAGTAGAAATCTGTGTTAAGGTATTTATTATTTACTCAGTACTTTTCAAATGCATGTATATATAAATATTGAACAATGAATACTGAAATGAAAATAGAATCATTATACAATTTTTAAAAAAAAGTTGAAAATTGTTTTTTTTTAATTTCAAAAATATTCGGATACAACACACTATAACAAACAGCATCACCTTTTTTTCGGTAAGTAAATTAAGTTAGTTATACAAGTGTTTTACTGTGTGTCATGTTGAATAACCGTATGAGTAAAAAACTGTTGTTCCCTTACAGAAATATCAAGTGTTATTAAAATTATTCATCATAGAAATGATATATTTATAAATCGTTTCATTCAGCAAATTTTGAAATTTTTTACATGATGAGATCGTTTTATTCTTGCGAGTTAGTTTTTTTTATGAGATGTGGCAGTCAACCCCATGCCCAATCCTCCTCCTTTATCCCGGCTTAGGACAGGCAGTAGCCCCAGAGTGGCTCCAGGTTGGGTTGTTAAATATTCTAATTTCTGAAAATTACAATATTAGAAACGTTGTTGGTTTTTTTTACTATGTAGCCTTGTTTATTGAAGGTGTAGTGAAGGAGAACACAGATGAGGGCGACCGAACAGTATTTATCGAAAATTACAGAGTTACTCAGTAAAATTGGAAAACCATATCGCAAAAGGTCAATCCATCATCAACCCATTGTCTGAAAATTTCACTGTTGTTCATGCGTTTCATACAAGTTCCATTGTGTTCCCACTCTTCCTTTCTCTGGATCTTACCCCATCTTCTGCTGCCAGACATGACGTTTACACCCGCGTCATATACTACTTATAAGTAGCGCGCACCACAAAGGGTTTGAAAAGCATTTTTGTTTTCATACGATGAGATTTTGATGTAAGTATGCTGTTGGAACTTCATAGTGGTAAATATTTTCTGTTGGTCGTGTTAGATATTATAAATATTTAGATTTGAAAAACGTCATATCAGTTTCTGAAAGTAGTCGAAAGGAAATTTAATTTAGCAAGTATTTTGTATTTTGGGATATTTTCAGTTTTTCATACCAAAAGTAAAAATCTTATACTTGAATCAACCAACTATACATTCAACAGTATTGAAAGACTGGGGAAATCGGCTATTATTGTGAGTGTCATTCAGTTATGATTTCGAAATTATTTTCATGAGGTGTTGGGACATCAGATCCCCAGAACTCACTTGATAAAGGTTCTAACTTTGAATTTTGCGCTTCCGAGCATAGGCTGATCAGTTGACCTTGAGAGTATATTTCCCACCTGGAAAATCCTTGACTGTTATTGGTTGATGTATTATTTTAGTACTCTATTTTTCTGACTCTCCCAAAAACGTTTCATTCACGTATGAATAAACTTGATTTGGGGGCTTGTGAACCTCATATTTTCTAGGTGCTTGTAGAATACACTTTCTATGCTTAGTGGGGTCTCAATCATCAACCGACGAACAGAACATAGAGGTAAATAAATACTTTTGAATGAACAAAGGTCAGTAGTATCATGTGGAAAGCGAAATAATTTTTTCCACTGAAAAGTCTCTAAATCCAAGTAAAATTAAATCATATGACAAATACCAGTGTCGAAAATATCATTTTGTTCAGTAGAAAACAAAAATAGGGCATGACATTCATAATAGTGTTATAGAAATTGTTGTTCGACCATCATTTGAAACGTGTAAGCACTGGATGGCTATCACGTTCTACAATTGGACTCTTTAGAAGTGTGCATTCACGACCTCTGCTTGAGGAAATCGAACCTAGGGCCTTCAATTTGGCACGCTAACGCTCAACCTCCAGACAAATTGAGCTGGTGGCATCCAAGGTCCTGGTTTCAATTCCCATAAGCAGGGGTCATGGATTCACACTGGTAAAGAGTCCCAGACCAGGACTTGACTGCCTTCCAGTACTTCCAGGTTTCTAATGGGAGTCTAACAATGATTGATTCATGATCTTAAAGGCAAACAGAGCATGCATCTTTCTAAAAACATTTCATCATTTCTGTAGAATGATTTTTTAATTAAAAATCACGATATCTTACAGACTGAAAAATAATCAAGCCTTGGGTTTTTAATGCTTTTATTGATCAGTGGTCATGAATGATGAATTTCAATCGTGATCGTTGTTGAAATATTATTCAATCCTTTATTGATTGGTTATATCATGCGACGTCAATGACCTTCATATAGACCATAGAAAATTGATTGTGAACTAAGCTACCAGAGAGTAGACGACTTGTATTCAGAAAGAGATAATTGTTTGAGAACAATGTAGCGTGAAGTAATGTTTCGTTCGTCACGGATTTTTTTTTGTGTCAATTGGGGAACCAATGAAGCAGAAGGGTCATACGGGACGAAATTAGGCGAAGAAAAAAATCTCTCTATACATATATATCACAGGCTGTAGTGATGGAGAACACAGGTGAGGACAACCGAATTGTATTAAACGAAAATTACAGAGTTACTCAGTAAAATAGGAAAACCATATCGTCAACCGTTAATTTGCAAATCTTCAATCCATCATCAATCCATTGTCTGACATTTCACTATTCATGCATTTCATACAAATTCCATTGTGTTCCCACTCTTTTTCTTTCTTGATCTTCCCTCATCTTCTGCTGCCAGACATTACGTTTACACTCGCGTCATATACTACTTATTATAAGTAGCACGCACCACAAGGCAATGTAGCTCGATTTTGTATTACGTAAAAAAAACAATCAGATGGGCATGTCTTGTCTAAATCAAACAACTGACCAAAACTACATTCAACTATCAATCTTAAACAAAATTATGTCACTTTTGCTCAAGTCAAATAGAGTGATTTATCAAACACAATCAGCCGATTAAAAAAAATATACAAAACACTTGAAATAGAATTCCAATTTTTTGTACTTAACTAGGAGAGATTAGATAAGATTTTTGATTGAACAGAGTTTTATTTAGTTAGTTAGAAACTAAAAATATTCTCCTTTTTTTTTAATTTTTAAATGAGAAAAACGATATATATATACACTATCAATAATTCATAAATTGTTTTAAATATCTATCTGTCTTGTATATATTTTTTGGTAAAAAAAAAAAGGTGAAGCCCTTTTTGTTTGGCTAAGAGAAAAGATTACTGACAAAAAGCTGTAGTCATTTCTTATTTGTAGAGATGAAGAAAAAAAAGAACGAGATAATTAGGCTATTTTTAAGAATTTTCATTGTCAGTTAAGTCATAACTTTGGAAACGTGACATATGTAAGTCTGACAAGTAATTTTTAACATGTGTATATAAGTACTGCGGTTTTATTTGAAGCAATCATTATGACTGCTAAGTTGGCATCTATCTATCCAGCACTGAAGATGCCAGTGTAAATATTGTTACGCGAGTGTTGTGAAAGTGAAATTCAGTGTAATTCAATTATGAGATAGTAGTATTTTTATTGATAAACAAAAATTTCACTGATGAAAAGTAAAATCGGACAGCACCATGCCTTTATTTCGTCGCCGAGTGTGGCTCTGCAGTAACTATCTTCAACAATGTTAGTTCACCATTTACTAAAAAATTAAAGTAAGTGGCTAGAAACCCGATAATTTGACTTCTTAACTTCACACACAATAAAATCATCGTTGTAAGACTGGATGACCGTTTGTTTCCTCCTGGTATGGGACTCATCAGCAGTGCTCATTCACGACTCATGCTACTCGCAGGATTCAAACCCAGTGTGGTGTGAGCTACTTATAAGTAGTATATGACGTGAGTGTCAACGTAATGTCTGGCAGCAGAAGATGGGGGAAGATCAAGAGAAAGGAAGAAGAGTTGGAACACAATGGAATTTGTATGAAACACATGAATAGTGACAATGGATTGATGTTTTGCAACAGGAACAGTCCAGTTCGATACGATGGACTGATATTTTGCAAATTAACGAATTACGATATGGTTTTCCTATTTTACTGAGTAACTCTGTAATTTTCGTCAGATACAATTCGGTTGCCCCATCTGTGTTCTCGTTCACTACAAGGCCACTCACCAGTTTCATCCAACCAACTCTGTCTGTCCTGGGCTTTCAGACTACGCGTGAATACTTTTTTCAATAATATTTAGAAAACTCAACTTAGGATGAGCTAATGCCCGAATACTTTCGAGTGTTTTCAAAAATGGAAACTAGGCAAGACATGATCTGTACAATAAACTGGAAAGAGATAAAACTGGTTCACTCTTGGTAGGAATAAATGAAAACAATGTAACCTAAGTTGAATGTAGAGTTATTAGGAATAGTAAGGTTTTGAAAAAACTTAAGGGTGACACTTCTCACTCCAGTTCTCTAATATTTTGACGATTAATTTAGCGATTTTCACATCACAACTCAGACAGAATATGAATCTAGTTTGTACAGCAAAGTTCTGACATATAGTTGAATTTTAAGACATGCTTTTTCAGGTTTATAGAAGAAACACTTCCCTATTTTCAGAAATAAGATGACTTGAGGAGGCCATGAAAAGAAAAAATTTAACAAACTTTTATATTTATATTATAGGATTGTGGAGATTACTCTTTGAAATAATGAATCGATCATCCTTAGAGCACCATTAGAAAACTGGAAGCACTGGACAGCCGTTTTGTACTGTTATAGGACTCATCAACAGTGCGCATCCACGACGACTCTTGCACCTCACAGGATTCCAACCGAAGACCCCCGGCCTTGTGAGCGAACACCTAACCTCCGGACCACTGAGCCGGATTTCTAGCAGTGTTAATGTCTAACTTCAATCAAGAATGAATGTCCTGGGTTCGAATCTTCCGAGGTACAGGAGTCATGGATGCTCACTGCTGATTAATATCATAGCACGATGAAACGGCTATCCAGTGATTCCAGGTTTCTAATGGCTGTTTAACATTGATCGATTTCTATATTTATGTCATGATGGGTAACAACTAAATTGAATTTTCGAAGATAGAAATTTTTTGGAGTTATTATAATCTTGATGCTAAAAGGTAAACATAGGGAAAATAAAATACTTTACTATCATTGTAGAGAACGAGAACACAGGTGAGGGCAACCAAATTGTACTTAACGAAATTACAGCGTTACTCAGTAAAATCGGAAAACCATATCGTAAATCGTTCATTTGCAAAATATCACTCCATCATATCGAACTGGACTGTTCCTGTTGCAAAACATTAATCTATTGTCATTATTCATGAGTTTCATACAAATTCCAATGTGTTCCCATTCTTCCTTTCTTGATCTTCCTCCATCTTCTGCTGCCAGACATTACGTTGACACTCACGTCATATACTACTTATAAGTAGCTCGCACCACATCATTAGTACGAGAGTGATTTCTTTGGAGTAATCCTTTTTAAATTATTTCATTGTCCACACCTGCACTACAGCTAACGTTAGTACTGTACATTAGTACAAAACAGAAACTCAGATCAGTTTTCGAAGTTCACTTAAAAATGGACGACACACTGACATTTCAAACTTTTCATTAGTGTATATTTTTTTAAAAAAAAGGGGAAAATTTTCATAAATTTCCAAAATTTTCTTAAATAATAATAATCAATCAATTATTAATATTATTCTTACCCAAATGATTTATGGACTTAATTTTCAATTGAATTCAGCGGTACAATTTTTTTTTCTTTTTCATTCCATGATGATCAGACTATTCCAGCGGGTAATTTGAGTTTTTTTTTCAAAAATTACCTTTTGAAAACTCTTTTTTTTGTTCTTTCCAACTTATAAATCACATGGTAAAATTTTGGACTATATATTTAAAATAACTAATTAATTAGTCTGTTGAAAAATTTATGACAGTTATTATATAATCGTTTTTTTTGTTTGTTTAAAACTAAATGGTTTACATTATCTGAGATTATATTCAAATTTATTTTATAAGTAGATAAACAGTGAATTTATCTAACTAATTACTTATTTATTCAATGTACAATGAAACTTGAAACTTTGAATAAAGCAAGAATATTCTGCTTGATACAAATTATCATAGACAATCATTGAACTCATGAATTCTACACAGCTATACACATAATCTTATTATTATTAATATTATTGTCTGAAATCAGCGTACACAATTTATACCATTGTTACGCCTGCACGTAAACACGTCAACTTGATATACTTGAACTATTACGAGTTTACGTTGGTGGGAAAGCGTGAGTCAGGATCGAGGATCCGGTGATCCGACATGCTACTCTAATCCGATTATCCCAACCCTCATATTTAGTGAAAATAAGAAGACGTGATATGAAGTAGAACATGTATTCAACAAGCATCAAGAAAGTACGAGGTCCGAATCCAGAAGAGAATCAGGATTCCGGACTAAGGATCCGAGACCCAGCCCTGATCGTGGTCCTGGTCATAAAATGTTACAGATAATGCGTATTTATACATTTTGGTCAAATAGGAAACAGCATCGAATTCTGTGACATTGACAGTTAAGACGACCAATAGGATGTACATTTGAAATGACATTGACAGTCCGGATAACCAATAAGAGACGACATTGAAGTATTTGACTTTGACAGTTAAAACGACCATAATTTTGACTAATAGGATTTGACCAATAATTCTCTTAGGATATTGGATGAATATCATAACAACCATGGCTATAAACTGTTAGACCACCATTATAAACCTGCAAGCACTGGATGGCCGTTTCATCTTGGTATGAGACTCATTAATAGTGCGCATCCACGACTCCTGTTACTCACAAGATTCAAACCTAGGACCTACTGTCCTGTTAGCAAAGCCATAAGTTTTAGACCACTAATCCGGTATCTAACTCTGACCAATCTATGGATTTTGCGTGACCTCATACACTGTCTTCAGTGAGCGCTGCTCCACACCTGAAAACAAGTTTTAACTCTACTGGTCACGAATTCCCTTTGGAAATAGTCGGAGAAGATTCCTCACGGAGCTAGTCATTAGTGGACCAAGTAATTTACATCACGGGATCGTGGAGATTGTTGAGTAACATTTTGAAATCATAAATCGACTAAATATTACACCACCATTAGAAAATAATCCTATCTGATTTCATTGTCGAAATCATTGATATGTTTATATTTAAAGCTACTACACTACTTCATGTTTTAAATAAAATACAACTGATTGATTCATTACGACTGATTAATTTAACAAGAACTTTTTTACGTGAAATTTAATATCTATCCGGCACCCAAAACACTTACATTTTATTCAAGTGTAATGATATTTCTATGATATGTAAATATATATCATGGTTTTAAAAATAAACTTCCCATTAACGCCTTATACACACTATCTCTCTCAGTTTGAACCAATGAGATTCCAACTAAACGTCAACTGTAGAATTTCACCGGCAGGTATTTATTTATCAGACAACCATTGGAACCTAGTGAGGATGAAGACAGGTGAACACAAAAACAGTGCTGGTCTCAAACGAACGGAAAGTGTATACACGACAAAGAAACATAGTGTGAATTAATCTATGATAGAGACAAGTTTAAAATAGTTTGTGGGACTTAACAATTGTCAATTGTCCGACAGGGTATTTATGGTGTGCAAATTCAGGCTAATTTCATTATAAATCAAATATTATTTACTTTGTGAGGTATACCGACGGCTAGCACATCACACAACAGACATGTGCAAACCATGTAAGAAAAAATGGTGAAATTCTTGGAGGATATGTTGAAAACCTTCATGGAGAACGTCGTGTATACTCTACAGGTATGCGATTATTACAGTGATAAGGAAAGAGTAGAGAATGCTGGCAACCACCCTAATATCCATTTTATCCGTTCAGCTACCCTTGAGAACCAGTTATGTCACAAGACTAAACTTTTGAACACTCTATCGTCCATGTCTAATAAACGAGTTAATAAAAAGGTTTATGACAGCTTATTATCTGCTTAATTACCGGAGAACATATATTGTGAGTGTGAATAACTCAAATTGAACCGCTTTAAACACACACAAATGGAAAGAGTACTTGCAACTGTTTGGTTTGCAAAGCTGTCTTTGTAAATAATAAGTAATTTCGAGTTAAATGAATAAGTTATGAATAAGTTAGCAATTTAAAACAAATAAAATTCCTATTGAACAACAGTATTTAACTCATTTTTTGTTGGAATTAGGAATTTGTATAACTCACCAGTTAGGCATAATGTCGTTTAGTGTGATATGAATTCTAGTTTAAGTTTAGTTGTTTCACCAAGTGTATGAATTACGTTCTTATAAATATGGAATTGAAAAGAACTCAGGAATTTCCAACTTAGTATTTGCGAAAAATTACTTACATACTTACTTACGACTGTTACCCCCAAATGAAGCATAGGCCGCCGACCAGTTTTCTCCAACCAACTCTGTCATCCTGGGCTTCCGTCTACAGTTCTCTCCAATGTTTGTTCATTCCTCTCATATCTTTCTCTATTTCTCGGCGTATTGTGTTCCTTGGCCTTCCTCTTTTCCTTTTGCCTTGAGGGTTCCATGTGAGGGATTGTCTTGTGACGCAGTTAGGTGCTTTTTGTAATGTGTGTCCTATCCAATTACACAGCATCTCCCTGATTTCTTCCTCCACTGGAATCTGGTTTGTTCTCTCCCACAGTACGTTGTTGATGATGATGTCTGGCCAACGAATCAGAAGTATTTTGCGTAGACAACTGTTAATAAACACTTGTATCTTGTGGATGATGGCTTTTGTAGTTCTCCAAGTTTCGGCTCCATACAGTAGCACTGTCTTGCATTTTGTATTGCATCGGAGAATTTTGCTTTTTCCTTTATGTATGTTGAGACCTACTGCTGTAGAGGCTGCTGCTACACTAGTCGTCTTCTCTTGCATTTGTTGTTGCGTGTTTGATAGAAGAGCCAGGTCATCTGTGAAGTCCAAATCGTCCAGCTGCGTCCTAACTGTCCAGTTGATGCCGTTCTTCCCTCCAGATGTCGACGTATTCATAATCCAGTCAATGACCAGGAGAAAGAGAAAGGGTGAGAGTAAGCAACCTTGCCTCACACCGGTCTTCACCTCAAAGGAGTCTGTTAGCTGTCCTTCGTGTATGATTTTGCAGTTGGATCCATCATAAGAATTCCGTATGATGTTAACTATCTTCCCAGGCACACCATAGTGTCGAAGATGTCTCTACAGTGTTTTCCTATCCACGCTATCGAATGCTTTCTCGTAGTCAATGAAGTTGATGTAGAGTGGTGAGTTCCATTCAATTGATTGTTCCACAATGATCCGTAATTCGGCAATTTTGTCACTAAATTAAATTATCAGGAAAAAAAATAATTTACGAAAAATTAGCGAAGTCGAAATGATATAATGAAATGAAAAAGTGTTTCTAACCTAAGGAAATAGCAAAACAGTCTACCTGTCTTCAGAACATTCATGGTATTATCCACATTAACTGCAAGTATACAAACTTTTTAAGTGACAGAAAGAAACCATGTGTAATACCTGAGATTTAGAGCAGAACAAGCTCTAAGCGAAGGATGTTCTGTAGAACTGCATGATACGACCAAAAGGCAAGTTGAGAAGTACAGTATATCAAGGAAACCACACGGGAACTGAGAAATGAACCCGACCGGTGTGGATCAACAGCAGTTGAACAGGTGGGCACAGCACTCTGAAGAACATTTGAACCTCAAAGGACGATACAAAGACCTCCCCATACATGTTACCCTACTATCAATGGAATAAACTAGCAAGGTCATCATCAAACAAATCAAGGGTCGCAAAACAGCTTGATCAGATAGCATACCCAATGAAGCACTGAAGATAAACATACAGAAATGTTTCTCTCACTGCTCAGGAAATTTCCGGACAAAGAGCAAATGCCAATAGACTTGAAAGAAGGATACCTTATCAATATACCACAGTGAGGAGATTATGAACATTTTAGTGTGAAAAATACAGTTGGATCATACTGTTATATGCAACATCTAAGTTTTCAACAGAATTAGGATGAACTGAAAGCAAGATTCAGTAGAAAGTCAACTTTGAGATCAGCAAGACCGTTTTCGTATTTATCAATCATGAACTGATCAAAAACAGTGACATGTGGACTGTCATTGAAAAATCATGTAAATGGAACCCACCTGATATATCTCAAATTTTTGATTGTGAAGAAGCATTGAATCAGGGCAGATAGATGAAACTTTGTGGGATCTTCTACACTATGTAGTAACTAAAAAGATTCTCACCGTCATACGGAACTTCTATGAGGGACTCAATAACATATTTGTGTATGAAGGTCAGCTTTCCAAATCAAGAGTAGCCACAGACAAGGTTGTTTCTTTTTCGCCCGGTGCTGATTAAACTACGAAGACCGCACTTCAGAAGAAGCGAGAATATAGTGAACACGTTGTTTACTCCTGGATGATTTGGGCTTTGTGCATGACTTGGCTATTCCATCATTTAAATGTACCTAGGCAGCCTTCTTGATAAACAAGCAGAGTCGGATGCAAGTATCAACGGACTTGCAGTGCCTCCAAATATATTCCAGTTCGCTTACATTTAACTTGATTAAGCCCTTTCGATTAATTTATTTAACCAAGCCATTTGTGTATTGCAACAATTTATATGTGCCATTCGTTCTTATTATTGTCTGGTTTGTATGAGCTCACATGACGTGTCTCACCACTTGTCATTTGACCTTGTCAACTATTCGTCGCTTTGTTCATGTGTGCCTATTTCACTTGTCGCATGTCTGTCTTATATTTGTCTGACTATATATTCTTAGTGATGCTCTATCTCTGGGAGTTGGCTCATTAGCCTTCCCCAACATGCTTCGCCTGTTCATTCGACTCCTTCGCCCATTCGTTCGCATTGTAATCCTGGGAGTTGGCTCAACAGCCTTCTCCGATTCACGTCTCTTCATTCGTTTTATTCACTGCTTCTCCGGTTCGATTTGTGGTGTTTCCCAAATAAACGTATTCAAACACTTTGAGTTTACCTTCTGATTTATCAACCGACAGACGCTATTTAGTAACGATTTTCTGGACGAGCTAATTACCAAGCTTAAGAACACGCAGTAAAGCGACACACTACAGACTAATTGTTAAAGAAGAACGGGCTACATTTCTTCAATTATGGAGAAGTTGAAACTTAAAACGACTTCCGTTCAAGACCACATCCAGAATTTTAAACACAAGTAACAAAAGAGTTCTATTGTATCAAGCCGAAACCCAATGAACTACAACCATCGAAAAGGCACTGGTATTTCTAAATAGCTTTTTAAGCATAATCCTCCAAATTCGATCGTCTGCAGTAAACTACTTCAAAAGACAACAAATAAATTGAAAGCTATGAAAGGAAATAAGGAATATACTCCGGAGGTAGAAAAGTCACAATTTACAGAAACCATCAAACTAATTCACAAGCAAAAGCCCTAACTCGATGAGCGAAAAAATGAGTCAACACGAAGGACAGAGAACGCCAGTAATTCGAGTCAGACATGAAGACCATGAATGTGATTCGATAATATTTGTATACCCTCAAGCGGTTTTAGCGTTTTTTTGGCAAGTTAGATTTCGACGGAATGGGGTCGCCAACCCCATGTTCAACCCTCCTGCTTTACCCGTGCTTGAGACCGGCAGTAGCCCCGAAGGTTCTACTGGCGGATACCCTCAAGAGAAGTAAAATTCTTAAGTAAGTAAGCAAATATCTAAATCAGCATTTTGTCTGCACAGGTCAGTCAACATTAAAACAAACTAGAACCTCATAATAATGGTTCTTTCCAGAAACAATCTATTCATAACGTGTCTAAACATAACGATTAACAGGTTGTTGTTAAATCATGACATTGTCTTCTACGCCGTAGGCTATATTAACTATCATCAAGATTTCTAAGCAGCTTGTTTAAACCGCAAACTAATGTCAGTCTTCCTTTAAACAGAGCGGCAGTTAGTAATGACTAACTAGTTAGACTACTGCTACTGAGTTCGCTTGGTAAAACTAGCAGAGATGCCTTTAGTCATCAAAATATATAATGCGTTAATTCTTAACCTTTATTGACAGATCTATTCATGCTCTAGTGATTAAAATACCATTGTTTTATTGTGATCAATTTGTAAACAATTTGACCCAGTTTTTTTCCGGTAAGATGTTAGACTTAAACAAGCATCTTCTTTTCTATTTTAGATTTTTTCTCTACAAAAAACAAAACATGCTTACGAATACATTAAAGATTACTATCTTATTAATGGTTTGCGCTAATCATTGTTCATCCCAGTTTGAGCTTAAATCCTATCATATTTACCCGGAAGATTATGATTATGAAGAATCAGCTGCGGATTCGATCAAATCTAAACTTAAAGATTCCGAGTTGTATAATCGTTATCGAATGAGACGTCATTTTATGCCTCAACGATTTGGCAAAAGATTTACAAGTAAGTTTCACATTGCATTGCTTACTTATGTACTTACTTACGCCTGTTATCCCCAATAATGTATAGGCCGCTCACCAGTTTTCTCCAACCAACTCTGTCTGTGCTGGGCTTCCCTTTCCAGTTCTGTCCAATTTTTGTTCATTCCTCTCATATCGCTTTCTCTATTTCCCGGCGTAATGTGTTCCTTGGACTTCCTCTTTTCCTTTTGCCTTGAGGATTCCATGTGAGGGCTTGTCTTGTGACACAGTTAAGCACTTTTCGTAGTGTGTGTCCTATCCACTTCCACCGCTTATCCCTCATTTCCCCCTCCACTTGAATCTGGTTTGTTCTCTCCCACAGTACGTTGTTGCTGATGGAGTCTGGCCAACGAATCCGAAGTATTTTGCGTAGACAACTGTTCATAAATACTTGTATCTTCTGGATGATGGCTTTCGTAGTTCTCCAGGTTTCCGCTCGTAGTGTGTGTCTTCGCATTTCGTGTTCAATTAACATTAAAGTTGCATTTTCTCTAAACGAACCATAGCATGCAAAATGTATTTAAATGGAAAAGTTCACACATCAGTGATGACATCCTAAATGAAATAAATAATGTTTATACGTTTATACGTTAAATTCGTTTTAAGAATCTGTTATATTGTAGTGAAGGAGAACACAGGTGGGGCAGCCGAATTGTACCTAACGAACTTTACAGAGTTACTCAGTAAAATAGGAAAACCACATCGTAAATCGTTCATTTGCAAAATATCACTCCATCATATCGAACTGGACTGTTCCTGTTGCAAAACATCAATCCATTGTCACTATTCATGTGTTTCATACAAATTCCATTGTGTTCCCACTCTTCCTTTCTCTTGATCTTCTCCCATCTTCTGCTGCCAGACATTACGTTGACACTCACATCATATACTACTTATAAGTAGCTCGCACCACAATATGATATTGAAAACAACTAATTGTCTGGATTATGTCTCGAATGTTCGAAGTTTAGGTTTGACAATATGAAGAATGTTTTTCCAAAAAAAGGAACAGAATCCAATGGGGGAAGGTTATGAACTACTGAAAGTCAGTAAAATACAGCCCAAGTCTAGATCTTGAATACATGGAAGCCCTTTAAGGGAAAGGAATTAAAAATTAAATCGATTCCCTGAACAAGTGATATACTGAGAAGAAGATTTGTACCAGAATATTTGATGCACATAAGTTGCACTTAGTTGAGTGAAAAAAAAGGTTGTTTGATTTAGATGATACAGTGTTGTCTATCTGTTATTTGCACATTTTTGATTAGCCACAAAATACGTTTCTGTCTGTATTTACTACTGACATTTTGTTAGTAGTATACTGATAAATGTATCATATCATTTCGGCAGTGACTTGAATATGTTTATGAACCACTAAGTAAACATGCTTTATTACTGAGTAAAAGGGTTTTATTTACACATACAACTGTGTTCCGGAGAAATTCAAGACGCCCAAAAATAATAATATATATTTGTAAAATCATCATACTGAATTACGAACTGAGATTAGTACTATTGTGGTGTGTGCTACTTATACGAACGATATAAGTAGTATAAGAAGGGACGTGAAACAAGAAGTCTCACGGTCAGAAGAGGAAAACGGAAAGCAAATGGAGCAAAAGCAAGAAATAAATAGAGTGCCAACAGAGGAAGGAAAGGAAGCATCAGCAGGAATGGAAGAAGGATGGAGCGTTCGAAGTCACGACTCAAAGATGATGTGCAAATAGAGTGTTCAATGTAATGTTTTCGTTTTCAACTTACTCAGAGTGTAAATTTGCATAATAATATCTTCAGCTTAATGGAGCTCGAACATTTTCTGTTGATCATTCCAAGTCATTGAGATTTACACGAATAACAAACTGTCTACTGGCTAGAATAACCTGAATCATGAAATAATTTTGAACAGTTTTTGAGCAACTAAGTCAAGATAAAAATGATCCCATTGGACATTTTCTGCATGTGTTCAATGTGGCCCATAAAGTTGTGTATTTCATAAAACGTTATCATTTAACTGACGGGTTGTACTTTTTTCAATTTTATGATATCAAGATTGATTTAACCATATAAGAAGTGAAATCATTAATCAGTGATCTTTAGACCACCATTGAAAACATGGAAGCACTGGACGGCCATTTTGTCCTGGTATGAGACTCATCAGCAGTGCACATTCACGACTCTTGCAACTCGCAGGATTCGAACCCATAACCTTCGGTCTTGTGCGCGAACGCCTATCCACTGGACCACTGCCAAAGGTGCCGGGTCCGAATCCCGCGAGGTACAGGTATTGTGGATGCCCACTGCCACTGATGAGTCCCATACCGGGACGAAACGGCCGTCCAGTGTTTCCAGGTTTTCAATGGTGGTCTAACAATGATTGATTGGTGATTTCAAATGTGTAAAAACACTAAACTCCATAACTCTAGTTGAAAATATATAAGAAGTTGTATAACAGATTTAAAACAACGTTATTTAAAAGCAATTACATCTGTTCGTTAATAAGGAAATGATACAAATTCAGACAAACAATAATAGAAACATGTCTCTACACCAAGTAATTGTTATTCAGTAATTAAATATCAAGTTTATGTATACATTAATGATACGTGTATACAAGCATATCAATGCACATTACGGCTATTAGTTTCGACACAGTGTTGCTTCAGTAGACTGAATACAAAGATTAGCTTAGTTAGTTGTGACTCAACTATATAGCACAGGTTTTTAATCAACAACCCAAGAGTCTGAATCCAGCAGTAAGTAATATTTGCTTGAAGAATTATGTTCAGTCACAGGTATCACAATAGAACATGTGAAGAAATACTGACCTTAAACTGTTTATTCCGGAACAGCTTGAGACAAAATGTGTGATACTTTTTCAATGTTTTAAGCGAACACTACTTTTTTTCAATCAGTGTTGTGGAGATCATTGTTTTTACACAGAGAAATCATGAATCAATAATCACTGTTATACCAACATTAAAAACATGTAAGCTTTAAATAGCCGTTTCGTCCTAGTTTGGGATTCACCTGCAGTGAGCATCCACAAATCCTGATACTCGAGGAATTTGAAAATAGGACCTTCATTCTTTTGCGTGAATGCTTAGTGAGATATTGTGACTAGTGGAGTACAACCCTGTTGGGCGTAGACAGTGAGTACCGAAAAAAATCCATCGATTGTGATAAGTTATATAGACGTTAACATCGTTGAATGCCAGCCTAGTAATCCAGAAGTCAGGCGTTCGCACACAAGACCAATGGTCCTAGGTTAGGATCCTGCGACGTTCAGGATTCGTGGATGCGCACGAAAATTACAGAGTTACTCAGTAAAATAGGAAAACCATATCGTAAATCGTTAATTTGCAAAATATCAGTTCATCATATCGAACTGGACTGTTCCTGTTGCAAAACAGCAATCCATTGTCACTATTCATGCGTTTCATACAAATTCCATTGTGTTCTTCTAACTCTTCCTTTCTTGATCTTCCCCCATCTTCTGCTGCCAGACATTACGTTGACACTCACGTCATATACTACTTATAAGTAGCTCGCACCACACGCCCAATGCTCCCATGTTTCTAATGGTGGTTGAGTAGAAGGTATTTTTACTTTTGCAGATATTCGTTTTTTCCCCTTTTGTTTTTCTACTTAAAATATACATGTGAGTGGTTGTTTCATGAAGGTCAACGTTTTGCAAATAATCTTAAAAATAAAACCCCCCAAAAAATCAATGATTATATGCAGAGTGTCTATCTGTGTGTGTGCGCGCCTCTATTTCATGTGACTTAACAATCAATTGTTATTTTTGTATTGCGTTTCACTGATGGTACATTGGGAATTTATAAATCTATATATGTATTGTATATATATATATATATATATATATATATATATATATATATATATATATTGAAATGAAACTTATTAGTTACGATACGCTTGATAGATTTCTCTCTCTCTCTCTCTCTCTTGACTATTATTTCTTGATTGAATAACTAACTAACTAATTACAAATTACCAATAGAACGAATCGTTTTCAACTGTATACATTCCATATAACGAAGATTATGTATAGGTTATTTTGACTGAATATATATGTATGTATTTCAGTCAAAATTATAGTTGTTGTAAGTAAAGTTTTTATTGATGACAGCTAATAAATTGTTATTAGTAGTAGTATAATTAGTGTTATTATTACTCGTAAAAAGCTGTTTTTATGTTTTTTCCCTTAATCTGACTCATTGTATTTTCTTTTTGTAAGTTAATTTTCTTGTTCATTGTGATTGTTGATCAGAAATAATAATAATAATAACAAAAATATGATATTTTCAATTAGAGAGAGTTATGGAGATTAGTGTTTGTTGCACATTTGAAATCATCAGTCGATCAATCATTGTTAGACCAGCATTATAAAAAAACCTGGAAGCACTGAAAGACGGCCGTTTCGTCCTAGTATAGGACTCGTCAGTGGCAGTACGCATCCATGACTCCTGCATCTGGCAGGATTCGAACCCGGGGGAATACGCGAACGCCTACCCATTGGACCACTGGGCCGTCATCCAACGGTGTTAATTTCTAACTCTGATTGATCTAGGGATTTTGCGCGACCTCACCTATTTGTTTTAAATAATAAGTTATCGAAAAAAGTAATACTTCAAGTTGGAATTATTTCCACTTCTGGAAAAAAGGAAGGTTGATAATTAAACGCATGTGGGGTGAAAAGCAAATTACTAGTGTGGCATTCAAGAGTAGCAAATACTTCCGTTCAGTGTATGTTTGTTATGCTCGTCACTAAGTATGCTTGAGGCTATTACAAGTTTACCTTAGTCGATAAACGCGAACGAGACTTTTACCATCGCCCAGGTAGGCAACCTTGAATCCCAGCGGAAGTAAAAAAGCTTTGTAAGCGTAGAAAGCATATTCTACAAACACCCAGCAAGCACACAGTACAATCAAGCTTACAACTCTCGTGTATTTATACATCATAGAAACGTCCTAGTGGGACAGTTAAGAAAATAGCACACTAAAATACACAGCAGCCAATCACACAGCCATGGATTTTGCTGGTGGGAAATCTAATCTCAAGGTCAACTGATCACTCCATGATCGGAAACGTGAAAACCAAAATAAGGCATTTATCAAGCGAATTTTGGGGATCTAACATCCCCAACAATGCTTAGGATAGTACATGGATAAAATATTCGTCATATTGAATACTGAAAATGATCAAATAATGAAAATCAGAAAAGTAAAAAGTATATGTAGTGAATGATGAGCAAATTATCAGAAATATGAAATAACTAGTTCAAGGAACTTGCATAAATTTGCTGACTATTTTAAACGATTTCAATGTATGAATATGTTGCGAGGGTTTACAACAATTTTACACTGTTTAGTCAGTGAAAATAAACTTCACACAAGTGAAAAGTATACAATTTTCTCTACTCTGTTAGTTTTGTGTGAACTCATCCTTGAAGACCCCCTGGAGCTACTGCCGATCTCATGCACAGATAAAGAAAGAGGGTTGGGAATCGGGTTAGCGATCGCATCCTATAGAGAAATAAATTATTAAAAATAGGCTAACCAAAAACAATAATTCAGGCCAATTAAACGCTGCTCTGGAAGTTGGAAGGTCTTTATTTAGAAGAGCTAGAACGCCTTGCCAAGCTTCTTAGGAAGTAACGAGGTCGATGCACTTTTCAAAGACTAGAATGGTCGTAGATTGTGCTAGACAGACAGACAGATACAACGCACAACTTCGTACGTACGTACATCAGTTCAGGTTGCTATACCGCATCAGCAGAGAGATGTAGCTGTCAGTTCAAATCCATCAGTGATAACCATAATAGAAGTATTAGCAGTAATGGAGAAGATTAGGGATTGAAGATATGATTCGAGAAGTATAATTCACTAAGATAAATTTAGAAGGAGAAAGGTAGAGATTATGAGGAATGCAGAAGCTTAGAATTTCATAGAACACAAAGAGTGGATGCACCTGCGCAATCGCAAACGATTCTGAACCATGTCATTCAAGGTCTCTAACCATTGGTGACTATCGTCTCACGGACCCCAACCAGGTAGTCTACATCTACCAACATGACTCAGTCCACTTGTAAGCGACTTCATGCATTTCTGCCATGTTTTGGTTTGACCGCCCCTAACTTTCTTCCAATCTACTCCTACACTGCAAAACATTGCTCGTCACGGCAGTCGGTGGTTAGCCATACGTAATACATGTCCCGACCACCTCAACTGATGAAGTTTCACTACTTCATCTAGACTGGAAGAAACATTCAGATTGCTGCGGAAATGAAAATACGCAACCTGATAGTACTTAGAATCAACAGAATACAGTGGACCCAGGTCGGAGAACGAAGAATGGCTTCAAAAGAGATACTATTATACTCCAGTTACGAAGAAGAAAATGCTCCACATTCAAAAAGAATTGCACTGATGTTGTCAAAATAAGCCTGAAAAGCACTGACGGGATAGGAATCTCATGGATTCAGGATTATCAAAGCATCCTTCAAAAGAAAGAAAAAGGGAATTATAATGAATGTCACCCTGTTCTGTACGTCTACCATCGATGCTGCTGCATTCAATCGTTGAGAACTACCCAGCAACGAAATTGACCATATTGATGGGAGACGTAAATGCCAAGGTTGGGATGGACAACACCGGATATCAAGACTTCATGGGACATCAGGGATTAGGAGAAAGGAACGAAAACAAACTGGTTAAAAATGGCGTCATACTCCCACATAAACTCATACACAAAGCCACACGGATTTCATCGGATCACACCGTACGTAACCAAAAAGAACCAAAATGGAAGTGAGAATCAAGAGAGGAGCTGATATATTCTTACATTGTCACTCGCTGGCAACCAAAATGAAACAGAAACTCAAGAAGCACTTGTCAACCGGGCGGACAACATCACAAACGTTTAATAAATCCTATATTAGGGCCATTGGCAAACTCAACGAATTCAAGATAGCCATTAGGCACAGATTCAAGGCCTTTTACTGTACGGAGCGGAATCTTGGAGAACGACGAAAGCCATCTTCCGGAAGATACAAGTATTTATTAACAGTTGCCTACGCAAAATATGCAAAAATATCGGCAACAACCTACTGTGAGAGAGACCGAATCAGATTGAAGCGGAGGAGGAATTCAGGAAGAAGCTGTGGAAGTGGATGGGACACACATAAAGGAAAGCGCCCAAAATAACATCAGTAGACATTCTGAAATGTTAGTCGGCGATAAAACACACACAAATCAATCCAAATGTAAGCAGAAAACATAGTCAGATTGTATTCGTTCATCAAACCTCTTAATGAGCTGAAATAATAATTTATATAACCGATATGTGGACCAACGTCACTCCTCACAGTTAGTTATTCATGCATATTTCTATTCTTAGGCATGAACAGTATAGAACCAAACTTACAAGTTCAGCGAACCATAAACCAAGCATAATTAAGTGTTAGACCAGTTTACAAACCAAAATAAATGGTTACGCCATTTCATAAAAAAAAGTGTATTTTTGACTGTTCTCTTCTACATGTCCTACACTTCAAAATACTCTTATTGCGTCATAAGTCTGTATCCGATAGCCTTCCCTTCGACCGTAAATTCAGAGAGATACTCTGATGCATATCCATTGAATACTACTTATAAGCTTCGTTGTAAGTAGTACACATCACTGGTTGGAAAAAAAGATTAAGCGACAAGAATACTTACGAAAAAAGGAAGAAGAATATTGGGGAATATGAAGTTTAAAAGAACTCTGAATCGCAATATCTAAGGAAAAGCATAATTTTAATGCAACGTTTCAGACCAATTGTCGCTGTAAAAATCTAGTCTGAACCTACTAACGTAGTATTTATTCTAAGCAATTTAACTCACTGATATTTCATTCCTCTCTGTAATAGATGGAAGATTAAATTAGATAGATAGTTTTCAAGTGTTATTAGCGAAATATTTTTTCAATATGAATTTCACATATTCATTTCGTAAAACTTACTTACTTACTTACTTACTTACGCCTGTTACCCCCAATCGAGCATAGGTCGCCCACCAGTTTCCTCCAACCAACACTGTCCTGGGCTTCCTTCCTCAGTTCTGTCCAATGTTTGTTCATTACTCTCATATCATTCTCTATTTCTCGGAAAAGTAATGTGTTCCTTGGACTTCCTCTGTTCCTTTTGTCTTGAGGGTTCCATGTGAGGGCTTGTCTCGTGACGCAGTTAGGTACTTTTCGTAATGTGTGTCCTATCCACTTCCAACACTACTTCCTGATTTCATCCTCCACTGGAATCTGGTTTGTTCTCTCCCACAGTACGTTGTTGCTGATGATGTCTGGCCAACGAATCCGAAGCATTTTGCATAGACAACTATTAATAAACACTTGTATCTTCTGGATGATGGCTTTCGTTGTACTGCAAGTTTCCGTTCCATACAGTAGAACTGTCTTGACATTTCGTAAAAGTGTTATCTTAATTTACAAACGGCATAGATTAATTAGGTAAACAAAAACATATGAACGTAAAGTAAGTCTTTCCAAACATCGCAACTTAAGGAATCAGAATTGGGTTATAACTGACACAATGAATAATAAGTGGATAAAGATGTCACCTGTGGTAATTTCATGGCAGTTGAACTGATCTTCCGTAGATCAGCTGTTGAAAAATAGTGACATCACCAACAATAGTCACTCTCTTATAGGAATTAGTCGAGACAGAATGCAAAATTTTGTAGTATGTATGTTATATTTTAGAAAACTGAGTTGAATAAGGAAAAATTCACATTTCTACATTCCTGTCAATTCAAGATTTTGCATCTTTTGTTTCAATAAAGCGAAAACAACAAACTTAGCGGAACGGTATAAATTCATTTTATATCATACAATGGTATTGTAGTGAGCGAGAACGCAGGTGGGGCAACCGGATTGTATTAAACAAAAATTACGCTCTCGTCATATACCACTTATAAGTAGCTCGCACCACAGTATTAGTGAGTAAAATCAATGTGCATACTTACATACATCATAGAATCAAAAATATTTTCATTTGTAAGGATTGATGACGAATGTACACTGATGAGTTCTCTCAACTATCCGCATCCAAATAAACGATTTACAATGGAACATGAACATGAACTCTATTTAAATGGTAATACCTTCTATTCGATATGTTATAAACGAACTAAAATGAGAATTGTGTTCACTCGAGCTTAAAAATTAGGTTTGGAAGACGGAATCGATAAGCAATTAATCGTTGTTGAAAAGTGTCTGAACGATAATGGTATCCGCAAAAGTTTTTAAATCAATAAAAGTAACAGAAAATGCTACAATCTGGAAGAAATTTGTTGAAAAGGTGATGAATTATCTGGTAAGATTGACTTATTGTAACAGCAAAACTGGTCATAATTTATCCAACAGAATGCTTATCAAAACGTTCAAAAGTGAACAAATACTCACCTTAGTCTATCGTCGATTTGTGTACACCAACTAACGTCTGTGTGCGCCGAAGCACATACAGTGAGAAAACAGAAAGGAGAATGAGTAATTTGTATCGATGAGTACATTCCCTGAAAATTGAGTTTGAGAGGTCAACATGCCCTCAAAATTTCGATTGCTTGTCATTTACTTAATAGTAGACGTTATATTGAGAGATTGCTATTGCCGTTCAAAATTTACCGAGAGATAAACATCTTCACACTGATTACGTTTTTGTCCAAGTAACTGCTATCAAAAGATGTATACAAAAGTACACTGTTGAAAATCTTGCTTTGCCTTGGTGACTTTTATGACACTTTTATTTCAAAAAAATGAAAAATCAATTTGTTTTTTTTAACTCCCTTAGTTTTTCTTTGATATTCACTTATATTTTAAATCTTTGAGTATTTGTCACTATTTCAGTAGACCCTTTGAGTCTAAGTAAGCAATTAAGTAAGTGCATAAGTAAGTAAGTAAGTGCATAAGTAAGTAAGTAAGTGCATAAGTAAGTAAGTAAGTAAGTAAGTAAATAAGTAAGTAAGTAAATAAGTAAGTAAGTAAGTGCATAAGTAAGTAAGTAAGTGCATAAGTAAGTAAGTAAGTGCATAAGTAAGTAAGTAAGTGCATAAGTAAGTAAGTAAGTAAGTAAGTAAATAAGTAAGTAAGTAAATAAGTAAGTAAGTAAGTGCATAAGTAAGTAAGTAAGTGCATAAGTAAGTAAGTAAGTGCATAAGTAAGTAAGTAAGTGCATAAGTAAGTAAGTAAGTGCATAAGTAAGTAAGTAAGTGCATAAGTAAGTAAGTAAGTAAGTAAGTAAGTAAGTAAGTAAGTAAGTAAGTAAGTAAGTAAGTAAGTAAGTAAGTAAGTAAGTAAGTAAGTAAGTAAGTAAGTAAGTAAGTAAGTAAGTAAGTAAGTAAGTAAGTAAGTAAGTAAGTAAGTAAGTAAGTAAGTAAGTAAGTAAGTAAGTAAGTAAGTAAGTAAGTAAGTAAGTAAGTAAGTAAGTAAGTAAGTAAGTAAGTAAGTAAGTAAGTAAGTAAGTAAGTAAGTAAGTAAGTAAGTAAGTAAGTGCATAAGTAAGTAAGTAAGTGCATAAGTAAGTAAGTAAGTGCATAAGTAAGTAAGTAAGTGCATAAGTAAGTAAGTAAGTAAGTAAGTAAGTAGGTAAGTAAGTAAGTAAGTAAGTAGTTTAGTTTAGTTTTTCCTTGATATTCACTTACATTTTTAATCTTTGAGTATCTGTCACTGTTTCCTTAGACCCGTCCAGGGGCTCCCAAGCCCCGATAAAGGAGGAAGGTTGGGCATGGGGTAGATGACCGCCCCATCCCACCAAACAAAACTAACTCGCTGAAAAAAACGCTTCACTTTTTCTAGAATTTTCATATTATTTGCCTAATAAAACTTCACAGATGACAACATTTTTGATTTTATGATACAGATTGTGTACATTGATTTCATTAATGCCTACTTTTATGTTTAGATTGTAAGTAGAAGTAAGAAGAAACTGTCAAAAGTAAAAAGGATTCAGTCTATTCTGTTACATTTTATTGTTTTCGAGCCAATTCAAAATTTAATATTTTTCGAAAAAGACCGTATGAAATTTTTCGCATCTTTCCTACTAATCGTTAGTTAGTTCTGTTGAGGCATTAACTAACAATCTGGTGAGCTCCACAGCAAGCACCGACAGGTCACCATCATCCGACAGCCGCGCCAACCGGAACATCTGCGGCGCCTCCTCTCTGTCCACTGGGCTGTCGAACTCCGTCATCAGCCTCGCAGTGACCGTCTCCCACGCCGTCTTCCCGGCGGCACCGTGCAGGCTGTCGCATACCGCCTTCGCCTCACCTCCCCGCAGCGCCCCCAGCACCGTCAACTCCGCCTCGGGCCCCCACCGGCTCCACCGTGGCCTCAAACTCCTCCAAGAAGCTCCGCTAATCTCCGTCCTGCAACTCCTTCGGCCACGGGAGCTCCTTCCTTCGAGCAGGCAGCGACACCAAATGTAGTGAACGAGAACACAGGTGTGGCAACCGAATTGAATTTAACGAAAATTACAGAGTTAGTCAGTAAAATTGGAAAACTATATCGTAAATCGTTCATTTGCAAAATATCAGTTCATCATATCGAACTGGACTGTTCCTGTTGCAAATCATCAATCGATTGTCACTATTCATGCCTTTCATACAAATTCCACTGTGTTCTTCTAACTCTTCCTTTGTTGATCTTCCCCCATCTTCTGCTGCCAGACATTACGTTGACACTCACGTCATATACTACTTATAAGTAGCTCACACCACACTACTATTACTACTACTACTACTAATACTAATACTAATACTAATACTGCTACTAATATTTTTTAGAGCAATATGAAAGTGAAATGTTCACATGTTTTGCTACTTCAATAGCAAATAGCAGTTCAAACTACTTAGTGGACTTTACTGAAATGGTGGGGAAAATTTGCAGCTCAGGTGGTTGATTGGGATAGAGGTTTTCGTTCTCGAAGCTGGATGCTTTTAGTTGCGAAGCTTCTGAATAACATCATCAGCACAAAAGTCAGATACAGGTGAAGTATTCAAATTCCTCCACTTATGACTCAATCTTGACTAGTTAGTTGTTACTGACCTTAAACCTGCTGTTGTCTACACCCTTATTTGATTGTATCCACCCCCGCTTTGATCGAGGTCAACAGAACACGCTGCTAGTCATAAATGGAGAAATTCGAACACTTCACTTCTATTTGAAGTTTGTGCTGATGACGATGTTGTTCAGAAAGCTGCATCGAAACATCCAGCTTAGAGAACGAAACCCTATCAAAAACTTTATTGCAATGATGACTGATCATTTTTTTTAGGTCTTGAATTTGATGTCAGCGTAGGAAGTAGTGAATGTGTTTTTCTGAGAAGTCACATACTAGGTTGAAACTGTCGTCCAGTATTTGCAGGTACTTACTTAATCATGGTGGTCCTACATTGGTCGATTTTGTGATTTCTGTTGAAACTCGACAATCTCCACAACCCTCATACTGAAACTTGATAAACTGTTTTACTGCAACAAAATTTTGTTCTATATTTACTTGTGAAATTGTATTACAATTCAATTTGAAATTAAATAAGTGAATTAAAGACACAATTTGCATTACGGGGTTGTGAAGATTGTTAAGTTACATATTTTTGAAACCATGAATCGATCAATGTTAGACCACCATTAGAAACTTGGAAGAAGCACTGAGAGACGGCCGTTTCGTCCTAGTATGGGACTCCTCAGCGGCAGTGCGCATCCACGACTCCTGCACCCCACAGGACTCGAACCCAGGACCTTCGGTATTGTGCGCGAACGCCCCAACCGTTAGATCACTGAGCCGGTATCTAACAGTGTTAATGTCTAACTTGACCAGAGGTCCTGGGTTCGAATCCTATGGGGTGTAGGAGTCGTGGATGTGCACTGCCACTGAGGAGTCCCATACTAGGACAAAACGGCCGTCTTTCAGTGCTTCTTCCAGGTTTCTAATGCTGGTGGTCTAACATTGATCGATTCATGGTTTCAAAAAATGTTAAAGTTATAAGTCGTAAGTGATTTTTTTTTCACACAATCCTCAAAAATTGTTTGTTGTTTTTGGATTGTTAGTATTGATATGAAATGTTCAATTATATTTATTAACGATTGAATGATTCAATCAGAATTTCAATCATAAAGTCAATAAAAGCAATAATAATAATTATACTTAATATTAATTCCTGTTTTTTTTCTCTGATATTTCTTTATTAAACTTCAAAAGAAGGATTCATACCACAACGCTTTGGTAAAAGATTATACGGTAAGTGTATTGTTGAATTATTTGAAATGTACTATATATATATATATATATATATATATATATATATATATATATATATATACATTTCATTATGAGGTAGTGGAGTTAGTCGTGGAGAAAAGAGAGATAATAAGTGGTGTAAGAAGGATTTGATTTTGACCAATTTGGTCTCGTGCGCTGTTACGGGTATCAAGGGGCGGTTGTCACTTCCCGGGTGCCCACACCGTGGAAGATTGTTTCTTGAGGGACCTTAAAAGGAAGATAGATTTGTGTTGAGTTACTTATCGAAATCATGAATCGATGAATGTTTGTCCACCATTAGAAAACGGGAAGCACTCGACGATTGTCAAGTCCTGGTATGGGACTCATCAGTAGTGCGTTTCCACGAATCCTGCACCCAGAACAGTCGATCTCGCAATCCAACGCCTAACCTCTGAACCATTTGGGCTGGTATCTAAAGGTGTTAATGTCTAGCTCTGATCAATCTATGGATTTCGTACGACATCATACACTGCCTTCTGTGAGCACTGTCTCACACCTGAACAGGGTAGAACTCCGCTGGTCACGACTTCCGACTAGAAGTCGGAGAAGTTTCCTCATGTAGCTAGTTACTAGCATAATAACTACAGTAAACGATAACTACATATTTACATTACAGATAGACCAGTGTTGATTTATTTTTTAGTTTGGGACTGATTAGATTGAAAACAAAACTGTTTTATGTTTTTTGCTGATTAAAATAACTGTTCATGTTTCGTTCAACTATGCACCCTTTTTGTGCATCAGTTCTTATGAACATGATGATACAACATGAGATAGATGCAGTCTGAACAATCTGCTTCGATTCGCTGCACTTTTTAAATTTCCCACCGATCGATTCTAGTATCTTAACTATATTCATCAGTTAAACTTCTATCCATTGCTGTTGTTGAAATCTGTCTCATTACTGACATGACTGACTTCCACTGATACTTAACTCTAAAAGTTACTCTGTTCTTACCAAGATCTACTATTCCTGCAGACTTCAATCCATGTTGAAGGAACTAACTAGCTTTACTCTGATACAGAGTTCAAAAAAAAATCAGAATAACTAATTCTCAATAATTTCCCCACAAAGATTCTTCTCAAATCAATTCAATCCTTGCTGAGCCACATTATCTCAACCTTTAAACAAAAAAATTAAAAATGTTCGATTATTTCAACAACAACAACAACAACAGAAAAAATCAATAATTTAACATTCATAAATTACACACAGACGTAATTCTCAACTACAACAGCAACAACCCAAGAACTCGCAAGATCAACTGCATACAAACTTTGTTCAAGAGAGCGAAGACACACTGCAGCACATACGAAGCATTAAAAAAACAAGGAAAAACACCTGATGACTACTATCTTCCAAAAGAACGGCTATCCACGCAACTTCATCAAAAGGCATCAACTGAAATCGTCAACTGAAGCGAAACCAAGTACAGGAACCAATAAACGGATCATCCTACCATACATCAAAGACATATCGGAGCATACAGCTCGACTACTGAGACCATTTGGAATAGGTACGGCACACAAACCGACAGAATCACCCCGATCAATCCTAAGCAGACCAAAGGACAAAATGACAAAAGAAGAAAAACCAAATATCATCTACAAAATAAATGACTGCTCAAACTGTGAAAAACACTACATAGGACAAAGTGGACGACCTCTTCATCAGCTCCGTTTACGTGAACATCAATTAGCAGTCAAACGCCACGACAACGGTTCGCTTATATCAATACATACCGACAATTATGGACACACATTTGATTGGAACAATGTGGAAATACTGGGTAGGGCGGAGGACAAAGAACGCTAGAGAATTTTTTGAAGCTTGGCACTCAGGTCAATCAATCAGCAATCAACATACACAATCGACATTGTCCCAATTTATCAACCAATCAGGAAAATCATAGATGACACAGGATCAAGAAACAGATCAAAAGGGGGATGCAATCAAAACAAAGTTGCAAACAACGACAGGTCAAAGGTCAACAGCAACCAATCTTGACCGAGGTTAACAGAATAAGCTACAGGTCAAACGTGGAGAAATTCGAATGCGCTTCACTTCTCCTATATGAAGTTTGTGCTGATGATGTTGTTCAGCAGAAGAACAAGAATGAAAGCTCCACTACCAAAACAATATCCAGCTCAGAGAACAAAATGCCACCACAAGGTGTTTGTTTGAATGGCTGAACAATTAATTAACTAGCTAATCACTTTCATCAATATAATTGAGGCAGATAAAATTTCTATCAATATTTAATATATTCAGTATTCAATGTTCAATTTTTTATTCTTTTCATATTCAAACAATAATAACCGATGAGATTTGGATTTTTTGAAAATTAAAGAGAAAAACTAATTAGAATTTTAAAAAACGCGCTCACTAAAATATCAAAATAAACAAATAAATAAGAACACACCAAAAACAAATGAAACAATCGTTTAAATGTCCTTAAAAACTTGCGTACTTAAAAAAAAACAAAATCAAACACTCACCGGTTTGTTTGAATTGCTAGCGCTACTGTGGCGTGTAAATGAAAAATACATGACCTATATATACATAAATTACATTAAATGACACCATTAGTGAACAATTAATTAACTTTGATCATATATTTCAAAAATTTTAAATCAGATATTTGTTTTAATGAACAATTCAATTTTTTTTCAATGATCAATCTCAACATGAAGGTGATAAAATAAAAATTATTCAGAAATGATATATAAAATATATATTTATAAATGTGTAAACAAGAAAGCCATTTCATAAATTAGACAATTTAAATCTAGTCAGGTTTGACATATTTATCCTAATGACCTTAACTGAAAGACGAACTAATTTTTAAAGTTGCTTTTGATCAATAGGAAGATGATTGAAAATATCTACCGTGGAGTTCATACACACAAAAAAAATGGATTGGATATTATTATTCTTTAGAAAAATATTTCACCTGTAATTAGATTGAATTCGGTTAATGTATTTATTATGTTTTGTGGTGTAGGAGTAGATTGAAAGAAAGTTAGGGGCGGTCAAAACAAAACATGGCACAAATCCATGAAGTCAGTGACGACAAGTGGATTGAGTCATGATGGTAGATGTAGACTACCTGGTTTGGGTCCGCGAGATGATAGTCACCGATGCTTAGAGACCTTGAACGACATGGCTCAGAATCGTTTGCAATGGCGCAGGTGCATTCACTCTTTGTGTTCTCTCAAATTCTAAGCTTCTGCATTCCTCATAGTCTCTGTCTTTCTCCTTCTAAATTTATCTCACTGAATTATACTTCTCGAATCATATCTTTGCTCCCTTATCTTCTCCATTACTGCTAATACTTCTATTATTGCTATCACTGTTGGATTTGAATTGACAGTTGCGTCTCTGTGCTGATGGGGCATGGCAACCTGAACTTTGATGTACTTACGTACGAAGTTTTGCGTTGTATCTGTCTGTCTAATGTACTTACTTACTTACTTACGCCGCCAATCAGTTTTCTCCAACCAATTCTGTCCTGGGCTTCCCTCTTCAGTTCTGTCCAATGTTTGTTCATTCCTCTCATATATTTCTCTATTTCTCGGCGTAATGTGTTCCTTGGCCTTCACCTTTTTCTTTTGCCTTGAGGGTTCCATGTGAGGGAATTTCGCTTTTTCCTTTATGTATGTTGAGACCCACTGCTGCTGCAGAGGCTGCTGCTACACTGGTCGTCTTCTCTTGCATTTGTTGTTGCGTGTGCGATAGAAGAGCCAGGTCATCTGCGAAGTACAGATCGTCCAGATGCGTCCTAACTGTCCAGTTGATACCGTGTTTCCCTCCATATGTCGACGTCTTCATAATCCAGTCGACAGATGACCAGGAGAAAGAGAAAGGGTGAGTGTAAGAAACCTTGCTTGACACCGGTCTTCACCTCGAAAGAGTCTGTCAGCTGTCCTTTTGCAGTTGAATCCATTATAAGAATTCCGTATAATGTTAACTTTTTTCTCAGGCACACCGTAGTGTCGAAGAAGCCTCGACAGTGTTTTCCTATCCACACTATCGAATGCCTTCTCGTAGTCGATGAATTTGTTGTAGTCTTTCTAATGTATTATAGCCGAATTATAATTCATGAAATACTTGATAATGACTGCTGATGATATATCGTGAACCCGAAACTATTGAACACCTGTTTGGTGGTCAAGTTCAGCATCATTCAGCAGAGCACATAACATATTCGAGTGTAGAGAAATATATACTTGCACACCAATTCTGAATGGAAAGTCATCTTAAAAGTATTGAACATAGGGAAGATAATGTCATTGTCTAATCTTCAAGTATGTTGAGGGGAAACTTGAATTATTATTATAAGTTTGATTCAGTCATTTTAAAGCTAACGTACACATTATCATTAGTATCGGTGATCATCATTTGATCGCAAATGAGCTAATTGTTACGCCTGCACGTAAACACGTCAACGTGATATACTTGAACTATTACGAGATTACCTACTCGGAAAAACGAGAGCCAGGATCGAGGATCCGGTGATCCGACATGCTACTCTAATCCGATTAACCCAACTCCCATATTGAGTAAAAATAAGAAGACTTGAATGTGAAGTAGAACATGTATTCTACAAGCATCCAGAAAGTACGAGGTCCGAATCCAGAAGAGAATCAGGATCCCGGACTAGGGAATCGGGACCGAGCCCTGGTCGTGGTCGTGGTCATAAAATGTTACAGATAATGCGTATTTATACATTTTGGTCGAATAGGAAACAGCATCGAAGTCTGCGGCATTGACAGATAAGACGACCAATAGGAAGTAACATTTGAAATGACATTGACAGTCCGGCTAACTAATCAGAGACAACATTGAAGTAACGACCATAATTTTGACCAATAGGAATCGATCAATAGGATTTGACCAATAATTCTCTTAGGATATTGGATGAATATCCTAACACTAATCAGTCGATATTACTTTAGCATCCCAATGTAGGTTAGAATGGATTTCCATAAAATCGAAATCTTAGAAAATCATCTTACTAAATAGCAGACAAAAATTTCGTAATACACTGAAAGGTTGACATGTAAGTTGATTATATAAGTTTGATAAACTCTGGCATTTTTATTATTCAACAACTAGACGAAATGGACAATGTATGTCCTACCATGATGTGCTTGAATGCTGTTACGAGTTCACCTTAATCGGTAAACGTAATGAAGATCTATGATTCAGTGACACGATAGGTCATTCTAATCCGTTTGTCTTAGGCCCTGCTAACTAGATTCAGAACTCTATAATGGCGTAGAAAATGCATTCTACAAACACCCAGAAAATACAAGGTGTCCAAGTACTCAACTCAAGCCTATTTATACAATGACGGAAGCCTCATTGAGAGAGTCACAAAATAGCATACTAAAATAATCCATCAACCAATGAGAGTCAAGGATTTTTCACAGTGAGGAGGAGGGAAATACGAGCTATAGGTCAACTGGCGAGAAAACATTGGAATTCAAAAATTCAGCATTAAATTACAAAATTAAGACCTTTTCCAAGTGAGTTCTGGTGATCTAATATCCGCAACATACCAATAATGGCGTCATTTACTGGTGACGATACAACCCATCTGATTTTCAAAAGGGAAATTCACCAACGTTCTTCAGATAAATCTTTTCACCTAACTTCTAGTATAATTAGTACAAAACAACTAAAGGTTTGATAGTTAAACCATTCTAGCTCAAATATATATAACAATATCTGCATTACGGGGTTGTGAAGATTGTTAAGTTACACATTTTTCGAAACCACGAATCGATCAATGTTAGACCACCATTAAAAAACTGGAAGCACTGAAAGACGGCCGTTTCGTCCTGGTATAGGACTCCTCAGCAGTGCGTATCCACGACTCCTGCATGGTTTCAAAAATGTGTAACTTAACAATATTCACAACAACCCTGTAATGCAAACTACCTGTGCTCACTAGTGACTAGCTTCGTGAGGAATCTTCTCCGAGTTCTAGTGGGAATACGTGATTAGTGAAGTTCAACCTGTTCGGGTGTAGACAGTAACTATCGAAGACTGTGCATGAGGTTGCGCAACTCCGTGAATTGATCAAGTTAGACATTAACACCACCGCATAGCGGCTCAGTGGTCTAACTGCTAGGGCTTTCGCCTACAATACCGGAGGTCCTGGGTTCGATTCCTGAGGGGTGCAGGAGTCGTGAATACTGCTTTCATCCATTGATTTCTCATAAAATCTTTGAGCAGTCAATCGCTTCAAGTTATGTAAATGTTAATATCAACATTACATATTCATGGTGATGGTGTTTGGTTCTCTGAGCTGAGTGTTTTGGTTGTGGAGCTTTCATTGTTCTTCCTCTGAACAACATCATCAGTACAAACTTCAGATAGAAGTGAAGCATTCGAATTTCTCCATGTTTGACCTGTAGCTTGTTCTGCTAACCTCGACCCTGATTGGTTGCTGTTGACCTTTGTTGGGGATGTTAGATCCCCAAAACTCGCTTGTTAAAGGCCCCGATTTTGGATTCTACGTTTGCCAGCATGGGCTGATCAGTTCAATTCCCACCACGAAAATCCGTGGCTGTGATTGAGTGCTGTGTATTTTAGTGTGCTATATTCTTAACTGTCCCAAGGACATTTCAATGATGTATAAATAAACGAGAGTTGTGTGCTTGATTGCATTGTGTGCTTGCTGGATGTTTGTAGAATATACTCTCTACGCTTACAAAGCCTTCTTACTTTAGTTCGGGATTCAAGGTAGCCTACCTGGACGCTGGTAATTGTCTCGTTCGCGTTTATCGACTAAGGTAAACTCTTAATAGCCTCAAGCATACTTAGTGACGAACATAATAACCTTAAACCTATCGAAGGGTAGGAGGGTAGGGGGAGGACAAAGAACACTAGAGAATTTTTTAGAAGCTTGGCACTCAGGTCAATCAATCAGCAATCAACAAACACATCGACATTGACCCAATTTATCAACCAATCAGGAAAATCATAGGGGACATAGGATCGAGAAACAAATCAAAAGTGGGGATACAATCAAAACAAATGTGCAAACAACGACAGGTTTCAGGTCAACAGCAACCAGTCAAGACTGAGGTTAGCAGAATAAGCTACACGTTAAACGCTTCACTTCTTCTATCTGAAGTTTGTGCTGATGATGTTGTGTTCAGAGGAAGAACAATGAAAGCTCCACAACCAAAACACTCAGCTCAGAGAACAAAACACCACCACCACAATCATCCATCTGAGCTGCAAATCTTCTGCACCATCTCAACACTACATATTCATTATTCATAAGAATATTCCTCCTAATCACCAACTTTTTTCTATTAGGTTTCAAATAATTTTTATTTCCAATCAAAATTTTTCATTAATTCGACTGAATACATACATCAAAGTTTACAGATGAATTCATCAATTTTAAAAACGATTGTCCTGAGAACAAAACGTGTTGAAAGCAGCAACTAATTGTACTTGAATAGAGTTCTCAATGAAAAATATTGGGTCAGCTGAATATTCATTTTTTAAAAATGAAACTGACAAATTTTTAAAGCTGTATTATTTTAAAGTTAGTTACCAGTAGTTACAGATATCAGCAGAAAAGAAACAACTTTGCAAGCCGAATTCCTGTAAACAATTCATTTTACAGGTATCGCAAAAAATCCATCCATCTCACTTGGCTGGATAAATTTATTCCCTAGACAAATCATTTTCATTGATAAATCTATAGTAATTTGAGGCAGAGTTTTGGAGGTTTTACACATTTGGAATCATCAATCAATCATTGTTAGACCACCATTAGAAACCTGGAAGCACTGAAAGACGGCCGTTTCTTCCTGGTATGGGACTCATCAGCAGTGCACATCCACGACTCCTGCGCCCGGCTGGGTTTGATCCCGGAACCTTCATTATTGTGCGCAAACGCCTAAACTTTGGACCATTAGGCCGGCATCCAATGGTGTTAATGTCTAACTCTGATTGATCTAGAGATTTTGCGCGACCTCACCTATTTGTCTCTGGTAGTTACTGCTTACACCCGACAAGGTTAAACTCCACTAGTCACGTCTTCTCACTAGAACTCTGAGAATTTCCTCACGAAGCTAGTCACTAGTGAGCACTGTTACGATATTTTGGGGCAGAGTTTTGGAGATTTGCGTGTAAAAGCGCAAACTTTCCGGGTATGAATCCTGCGAGGAGCAGGAGTCGTGGATGCGCACTGCTGATTAGTCCCATACCAGGACGAAACGACCGTCCAGTGCTTCCAGGTTTCTAATGGTGGCCTAACAACCATTGATTGATGATTTCAAATGTGTAAAATTTTATGGTAGTAAACCACTTTTCCAGCTCATTTATTATATGAATTTATATTCAACATTGTGGCTTGAAATGGAAACGACTGTTTTATCTGTTGTCTGAAAAAATGCATAAACAACTGAATTCAAATATAAGTATAAATTAGAGTACAGCCGGAGTTTTAAAGTACACTAGGTTTAAAGCATAATTAATTATTGATCAACGCATAATATCATTATGTCGAAAAAAACATATAATGACTCAATTCTATTGGAAAGCCTCATTTTTTATGGGAATATATACTTGAAACAAAAGTACATCTGTCATCATCTGAAATAAACGATGAAAAATGATTTCACTTACGAAAATATATTACTGGCATTTAATTCAGTAGCCAAAATTTAATAAGAAAATATTTTTTCATCTCATGGATTCCCATTTTGATCAAAAATTAAATCAGTAAGATTAGAAAAGTTTATTATTAAATATCCTAGTTTATTTCATTTAATTTTTTTTTCAATCTATTTTCTTTCAGAAAAAATGAATCTGTGAATTTTATATACATATTGAATATTTAACGTTTGTTCAACTAACAATTATTGTAAACTGATGATTAACAAATTTTTGTGATTGAATTAAAATATACAAACATATATAATAAATATATCTTTGATTCTTATCATTCTTTTATGAAACGTTGAAATGAAGAAAATTAAAAGACTACTACACTGTTTTTTTGTTAATTTTTCAAACCTTATCATCAATAATCATGTTTAGTGTTACACATGTATGAAAGATTTTGTCCGGTATAAAAAATTAATCAGTCATCTATTGATTCATGGCTTGGCCGCTGTTTGAATACCAAATATAGTGAAGGAGAACACATGTGAGGGCAACCGAATTGTTCGTAAAATAGGAAAACCATATCGTAAGTCGTTATTTGCAAAATATCAATCCATAAATATCAAACTGGACTGTTCCTGTTGCCAAACATCAATCCATGTCTGATATTTAACTATTCGTGCGTTGCACACAAATTCCTTTGTGTTCCCACTCTTCCTTTCTTGATCTTCCTTCCCCATCTTCTGCTACCAGACATTACGTTTTTACTCGCATCATATACCACTTATAAGTAGCGCGCACCACACTCGTCCCCTACCTTTTAATAAGCTGTCGTCGTAGTCTTTCTGATCGCTGTACCACTGTTTTCTTTGGTGATTTCCGTGACTCAAACACTTGATAATCTTGAAACCACCTCTGCAGGTGACTGGCAGTTACACGCTTCTGCTTGTCTTCTCTTCGGATCGTGTACACCGCGCCGCATCTCTCCGTGATAACGTACGGTCCTTCCCAATTTGGGATCAACTTTCCGTTGCCGGATGAGTTCTAATGGGTCTACCTCTAAACTACTCACCGCGTATGCTGTCAATGGAAGGTCAGCTTCCTTGTCTAATCTTGAAGTTGTTAGATTGTTTAAATACGGAATCGCTGTATTGCATATAATCATTGCTAATAATAATGAGTTTGACGGTCATTTAAGTGGGATGGGTCGAAATGGCCTGTTCATGCGGGGTGCATATTGATTGACGAAGCGATTATGGATCGGAAATATTCACTATATATGTACTAGTGTATATAAATGGCGTGAATGGTTCATCAAGGCATCAGGTACCTGTGTGGTTGAACCACAGGACTGAACTGATCTGTTCATGTCTTAATGCTAACATGTGAGCAGTCTCATTGGTTCTCGTTAAAACCAATGTAAAATTACCCTTGACAATAGAGGGTTGATTTTTATAATTGTGAAATATAACTAAGATAAAATATTGATGTGAACTGAGAAACCTGAGTATGCCGAATGAGAATATGAATCTGAGATAAACACTAAAAGGTGTATGAACAACGGTCAAGTGTCTATTATAAGGTTTGAGTACGAGATTGATTACTCAGTCATGGACCACAACAATCAGGGCGGTTGAATATGATGCATCTGTTAAGAATATTTAGGTTAACATTTTGGGAGTTGATTTCAATGACGTCTGTTGCATAGAGAGAGAACTCGTAATCTCGCTTCCTAGGATAGATTGTTCAGAACTGTGTATACAAAGTCCAAGAGGCTTTATTTGATTTTAATATGGTGTTTGCTAACAATCATACCTAAAATTGTGGGATTATCGATCTTCTATTCTCCTTATCTACGCAAGATCCGTACCGCATTGAGACATGTTCAATACACACTAGCTTATCGAGCAAGACAGAGTGGGTTGAAGAATACTATTTAGCGACCTATGCTCCATTGGGGGTAACAAGAGTAAGTACGTAAGTATTCAGTAATTCATTAAGTTGTGTAGCTTTGAATTAAAACAATCAAAACTTCCTGCAGTAAGTTGGAGGATAAGGTTACTAGAAATGAAAAAAGAATTCCTAAGGTTTTACTATTCATGTAAATATTAAGTACCGAACTTCATCCTACTTTGTAATCAAGGCTAATTTTATGGTTGGATGACCAAACTTTTTATAAATGGTCGATGAAGTGACGATTAGGTAGGTGGTGCGCGCTACTTATAAGTAGTATATGACGCGAGTACAAACGTAATGTCCGGTAGCAGAAGATGGGGGAAGATCAAGATAGGAAGAGCGGCAACACAATGGGATTTGTATGAAACGTATGAACAGTGAAATGTCAGAGAATGAATTGATGTTTTGCAACAGGAACAGTCCAGTTCGTTATGATGGATTGATATTTTGGAAATTAACGATTTACGATATGGTTTTCCTATTTTACCAATTAACTCTGTAATTTGAGATAGTTACAATTCGTTTGCCTTCACTTATGTTCTCCTTCACTACAGGTCTTGTAATATTCTAATCAAAACACTACAACAATTTGAGTTGATTATAAACGTGTTTTCTAAAGGAAATCTATATTCTCATAAGTAGCTCAAACATATTTTACTTATTAGGAGAGTATTAAGTGCAGTGCTTCCAGGTTTCTAATGCTCGTCAAACAATGATTGATTGATGATTTCAAATGTGTAAAAACACTAATCTTCATAGCTCTAATTGAAAATATCGTAAAATGTGCTCAATAGTGACTAGCTTAGTGAGGAAATTCTCAGAGTTCTAGTGAGATGACGGGATCAGCGGAGTGCAAACTTGTCAGGTGTAGGCAGTAACTATCAAAGACAAATAGATGAGGTCGCGCATACATCCCTAGATCAATCAGAGTTAGACATTAACACCGTTGGATGCCGGCTCAATGGTCCAAAAGTTAGGTGTTCGTGCACGATAACGAAAGTTCCGGGATCAAACCCAGCCAGGCGCAGGAGTCGTGGATGCGCGCGGCCGATGAGTCCCATACCAGGACGAAACGCCCGTGTTTCAATGCTTCCATGTTTCTAATGATGTGGTCTAACAATGATTGATTTATTTATGATTTCAAACGTGTTAAGTTCATTTGTAAGATGTATGGTGTTTCTGAAAAAAAGTGATTATAATTGATTTGTAAATCTATAAATGAACATTTCCAATTTCAATACACTAGATTGAAGTCGATTCGTTGTGTTCGGCCTTGATTCAATAGCGATTGTGAGAATATGATGCATTCAGTAATCGATTGCATACTTCATAATACAAATTTTAATCGTATTCACCAGATAAACGACTGGTTAATGCCAGAATCTAGATTATAATTATGCATTTTCTTGTTCATGAAAATAATAATGCAGGGCACAATCTTACTAACTTACTTACTTACGCCGCTCACCAGTTTTCTCCAACCAACTCTTTCCTGGGTTCCCCTCTCCAGTTCTGTCCAATGTTTGTTCATTCCTCTCATATCTTTGTCTATTTCTCGGCGTAATGTATTCTTTGGCCATCCTCTTTTCCTTTTGCCTTGAGGGTTCCATGTGAGAGCTGGTCTCGTGACGCAGTCCGGTGCTTTTCGTATTGTGTGTCCTATCCACTTCCACCGCTTATTCCTGATTTCCTCCTCCACTAGAATCTGGTTTGTTCTCTCCCACAGTAGGTTGTTGCTGATGATGTCTTGCCAACGAATCCGAAGTATTTTGCATAGACAACTGGTAATAAACACTTTTACCTTGTGGATGATGGCTTTCGTAGTTCTCCATGTTTCCGCTCCATACAGTATAGAAATTTCCTGACATTTGTATTGAAAATGCTGATTTTGGTTTTGGTTGAAAGTTGTTTGGAGTTCCAAGGACACAATCTACTATACGTAAAATACACGTTATCTCTCCAACTTTTTAAAAGCCTATCTCTCAACTGAACTCCATCAATATACTCTAATGTTATCCCAATAAGGCAGTTTAACTTGAAAAGTTTAAATAAACTGAATATTGGCTACAGTAGTAGTCATTAAACAACTGACTGATATGGTTGTGACATACAAGCGAATGGAAGATTCAGTTCAATAGCCTAATGGAAAAACAGAGTGAAACTAACAATAACTCAGATGATATGAATTAAAAACTCCGATATTTTGAGTATTATTGTTTATTGAAAGAATATTTAACTATTTGAACTGATAGAAACTTTGATTAGTAAAAGAACGAACACTTAACTATGGAAGCTTGCCTCTTGGCGAAATTCTCCCACTTTCGAACAACAAGAAGTATGTTACGCTCATATGATTTTGAGATGGTAGAGAAAATTTGTAGCTCGGGTGTATGACGATTTTGGTGGTGCGTTTTGTTCTCTGAGCTGGATGTTTTGGTTTTGGAGCTTTCTATGTTCTTCTGAATAACATCATCAGCACAAACTTCAGATAGAAGAAGTGAAGTATTTGAATTTCTCGACGATCGACCCTTAGCTTGTTCTGTTAACCTCGATCTTGATTGGTTGCCGTTGACCTTAAATCTGTCGTTCTTCTCAAACGTAGGATAAGTTACCTGAGTTGGCCTCCTCAATGTGCATTTATAAATTCAGCTGCTCCTATGAAGATAGCTATATCAGACATACTACTGGTCAACTGAACCAACGAATGTGTCAACGTCTCTCAGTATGGTTTATAAAGGGCCGGATAAAAATAAAACGCAGTTCTATATCTCGACACAGTTGATTGATAGCGATCATAACCTAAATAAATCTATCGTATAGCTTCATCATATTTCCTCTCCAACATATGGCAGAAGACATAGAAATTCATACATTCTCAATCTCAATTTTATGTGTTCAGAAGAAATTTTTGTGCCACTTCCATACCTTCCGTGACCAGATATAACTTAATAAACGATTTTAAAACTTGTTTTTGTTATCATTAGCATTTTTTTTCTTATCCTGTGCATGTTTGTAATTTCCAGCTTATTTCCATTCATAGTCTCCAGTATCTAATTATGTACTCACTTCTTATTACGTAATTGTCTTAATGTTTTGTAAAGCGTTATTTAAAGTCTATTTATCCACATTTGGTGTACTACTCTTTCCGATGTTGAACTATTGACGAAAACGTTTTTTAGTGTATTTTATTATTATTCTTGCCACTACCAATAAACAGTACACACACCTGTCTTCCATACTATCATCAACTTGTACTTTTGCCTGTGATGTGTGTGTGTAGTGATGTAATCTCTATTTGATTGGGATTATTTTGACGATCTAAATTGAAAACAACACCATAATTGTTCACTTATTGTCTGCGTTGTTCAAATTATTAACAATGGGAGTCTTTAATACATATATATCCCTTTATATACAATATTCTTGAAGGTCACTATTCTGTACCAATCAATTTCTTTTTCCTATCAATGTCACGTGCTCCAATGTTGTTTTTCTTATTGGTTGTTGTCCTGACTATCAGTGTCACTTCAAATGTTGCTTCCTATTGGTCGGTCGACTTAACTGTCAATGTCACAGAATTCGATGCTGTTTCCTATTCGACCAAAATGTATATATACGTATTATCTGTAACGTTTTATGACCAGGATCAGGACCCGGTCCCGGATCCCTAGTCCAGGATCCTGATTCTCATCTGGATTCGGACCTCATACTTTCTGGATGCTTGTAGAATACATGTTCTATTTCATATCAAGTCTTCATATTTTTACTCAAAATGAAGGGTTGGGATAATCGGATTAGAGTAGCATTGTAGTGCCTCCACATATATTCCAGTTCGCTTACATCTAACTGGATTAAGCCCTTTCGATTAATTTATTTAACCAAGGCATTTGTATTGCAACAATTTATATGTACCCGTTCGTTCTTATTATTGTCTGGTTTGTATGAGCTCACATGACGTGTCCCACTTGTCGTTTGACCTTGTCAACTATTCGTTGCTTTTATTCATGTGTGCCTATTTCGCTTGTTGCATGTCTGTCTAATGTTTGTCTGACTATATATTCTTAGTCATGCTCTATCTCTGGAACTTGGCTTAACAGCCTTCTCCAATGCGCTTCGCCTATTCGCTGGCTTCCTTCGCTCATTCTTTCGCTGCTTTTCAACTTCGCTATGTGGTGTGTCCAAAATATAAACGTATTCTTCATACTTCGAATTTGCCTTCTGATTTATAAAAACCGTCAGGCGCTATCCAAACACACAAGTAAATGGACCCCACAGCATGTCGTGTTGCCAGATACTCAATCCTCGCTCTCCTTTTTCCGACTAAGGTAACCTCGGAAAAAATAGTTCAATCATATCAAAATGACTTGTTTACACGTGCAGGCGTAACATTTTTCCAAACGAAACATTATCCTCCTCGGTGCAAGATTCATTTTTAAGGGAATGTTAAATTACAAATTTTTGAAACCATGAATCGATCAATGTTAAACCATTATTAGAAACTTGGAAGCACTGAGAGACGGCCGTTTCGTGGTCCTGGTATGGGACTCATCAGTGGCAGTGCGCATCCACGACTCCTGCACCCCGCAAGAATTCGAACCCAGGACCTTCGGTATTGTTGGCGAACGCCTAACCATCGGACCACTGAGCTGGTATCTAACGATGTTAATGTCTAACTTGATCAGTTCACTGCTTCTAATGGTGGTCTAACATTGATCGATGCATGGTTTCAAATATTTGACAAGATTTAACAATCTTCACAACCCCATAATGCGAATGTTAAATGTTTGAAAAATAAAAAGACCTCATCACTTTTATCTATCTGTGTTTTTAAAAAAAAAGAGATTTCATTCACAATATTCAGTATGGAATAATAATAATAGTAATAGTAATAATAATAATAATAATAATAGTAATAATATTAATCGAAAGTAGTACAACCAAAGACAATAATAAGAAAATATATGCAAAATATATATATGTAAAATTCATTTGTATTGATCCAAAAATTGTTAAAAATATATCAGTTAATTTATATAAATGTTTGTATATATATATATATATTCATAAAGATGGTACATATCACGTGATTAGACAGTAGTGTCCGTCTACTAAAGATGAGAACACTATGAATACAAACCCGAACAAAATGAAACAACAAATGACAAGTAAGTACACAGAGACAACTGAAGTGAGAGAGAATTACTGTTATTATTTTATAATAATAATAGTTTTGACACTAACTACTACTACTACTACTACTACATTTGACTTTCTGCCTCATGTGTATCTTTCATAAACCAAGCCACACAACGAAAAAATACAAACAAACAAATAATTTGATCAGAGTTATTCAAAATATGTGTTCTATAATGTTTGTTACAAATGATCTCTTTTTTTAAAACACACAATCTACTCACAACAAATTACACTAATAATAAGAGAGAAATGTTAGTTAGATTTGTAAAAGTGTTAATTAGTTCGACAGTGTGTGTGTGCGATTGTTGTATAAGATGTTTCATATTGTGTTCATTCATTTGTGTTTGAAATTGTTGAAAAATTTACTTACACACAACCGCTTTATTGCCAAACATCTTTCACTGATAAATCCATGGCATATTTAACCGAAGTTTTATTATAACAATCAAGTAGAAATATGGTCATTTTACGATATAAACTTTCAAGATTTCTACCTTTCAATAGGAAATGATCATCATCTGGATAGATCTGTGTGTAGGTGTGAAGAAAAATGAAGACAAGGAATTTTACAATGAATACGAAAACTATCAGAAGGATAATATCCTAAGAGAGGATTATTATTTTTGCAAGTCTAATTCTATTTATTGGTCACTTCCTATTGTTCAATAAATATTATGGTCGTGCTAACTGATAATGTCACTACTTCAAATGTTGTTTCCTATTGGTCATGCTAACTATCAATCTTACACACTTCAATGTTGTCTCCTATTCAATCTTACTTACTCACTTACGCCTGTTACCCCCAATCGAGCATAGGCCGCACACTAGTTTTCGCCAACCAACTCTGTCCTGAGCTTCTCTTTCCGATTCCCTCCAATGTTTGTTCATTCTTCTCATGTCTTTCTATATTTCTCTGCGTAATGTATTCTTTGGCCTTCATCTTTTCATTTTGCCTTGACGGTTTCATGTGTGGGCTTGTATCGCGAAGCAGTTAGGTGCTTTTCGTAGTGTGTGTCCTATCCACTTCCACTGCTTCTCCCTGATTTCCTCCTCCACTCGAATCTGGTTTGTTCTCTCCCACAGTTCGTTGTTGCTGATGGTGTCTGGCCAACGAATCCGAAGTATTTTGCGAAGACAACTGTTCATAAACACTTGTATCTTCTGGATGATGACTTTTTTAGTTCTCCAAGTTTCCGCTCCATACAGTAGAACTGTCTTCACATTTGTTTTGAAAATGCTGATTTTGGTTTTGGTTGAAAGTTGTTTGGAGTTGCAGATATTTTTTAACTGTAGAAATGCAGACCTTGCTTTGTCAATCCGTGCCCTCACATCTGCATCGGATCCACCTTTCTCGTCGATGATGCTGCCAAGATATGTAAAGGTGTTAACGTCCTACAAGGCATCTCCATCAAGAGTGATTTGGTGGGAGCATATTGTGTTGCATCGGCCTATTTAATCTAACTATATAAATATGCATTATCTGTAAAGCTTATTATTCCTTCCTTTCCTTCTGTACCCGAACCCCATGAACAACTTCATCTAACTGTGTTGTGTTACGTTCTGACATATTGGAGATTTGGGAACAGTATTTAAGGTCGTAAGAGAAATAGCTAAATTTGATCAATCGATAAGATTTCGAATAGTTACGTAGAATATTATAACAGTAAGAGATGCATGTTGTGTTGCATCGTAGAATTTCACTTTTTCCTTAATGTATGTTGAGACCTACTGCTGCACAGGCAGCTGCTACACTGGTTGTCTTTTCTTGCATTTGTTGTTGAGTGTGCGATAGAAGAGCCAGATCATCTGCAAAGTCCAGATCGTCCAGCTGCGTCCTAACTGTCCATTTTATACCGTGCTTCCCTCCAGATGTTGACATCTTCATAATCCAGTCGATCACCAGGAGAAAGAGAAAGGGTGAGAGTAAGCAACCTTGCCTGACACCGGTCTTCAAATGACGTAGAATTTCGTACATATGTGCATCAGTTCACGTCGCCATACAACACATTAGCACAGGGACGCAATTTTCTATTGTGATCCCATAATGGCAGAGATTGAAGAAGTATTAGCCATAATGGCGAAGAATAAGTTTCGAAGAAATTATCCAAGAAGTAGAATTCAGTGAAATAAATTTAAAAAGAGAAAGATGAAGGTTATGAGGAATTCAGAAGATTATCATATGGGAGAACACAAAGCGTGGATGCACCTGCACCACTACAAAGGATTTTGAGCCATGTCGTCCAAGGTCTCGAACCAATGGTTACTATCGTCTTGCGGACCTCAACCAAGTAGTATCCAGTTTTCAATGACTTCATGGATTTGTGTCATGTTTTGGTTCACCAGCCCGCACAGCTTTCTTTCAACCTACTCGTACATCAGAAAACATCGCTCGTCAAGGCAGTCGGCAGTTGGGCATACGTCGTAACACATGTCTTATATATTAGAAAAATCAAAGCGAAAAATCGAATAAGATGTATGATATATATATGTAGAATTACTTACCATTAAATCAATATCTACACCGGCAGCAATCAATTCTTTGATCAATTTAGCAGAATTGATCAAATGAACATTGTCTATTTGAATCACAAAAACAAAAAACAACCAAGAAACGACGAGATAATAAATAGAAGATACTGTGGTGTGCGCTACTTATAAGTAGTATATGACGTGAGTGTAAACGTAATGTCTGGCAGCAGAAGATGAGGGAAGATCAACAAGAAAGGATGAGTGGGAACACAATGGAATTTGTATGAAACGCATGAATAGTGAAATGTCAGACAATGGATTGATGATGGATTGAAGATTTGCAAATTAACCGTTTACAATATGGTTTTCCTATTTTACTGAGTCACTCTGTAATTTTCGTTAAATACAATTTTCGGTCGCCCTCACCTGTGTTCTCCTTCACTACAATACTACACTGATTAACTACTACTCAGTATTATTACTGTAGTTCTGTAGTTTATACCACGGATTAATCTTCGGCTGGACAACGATTGTAAAAATCAACGAGCATTGGATAATCAGCGTTTGCGTCCCAGTATGGAATTCCTTGTCAGTGAGCATCTCTCTATAGTTCTACCGAGGCATTTCGGTTTCTTAGTAAGCCTTTTAATCTTCAAATCATTTAGTTGGGATACAATATTTTGGCAGCATGTTCTATTACAGTCAATTCACGATATTTAGGCAACAAGTTTTGATTTTTAGTGATGAGAACTCTCTCTCTCTCTCTGTCAATCAATATAGTTAGACTCGGCTGGTTATATGCTGCTATCAACTAGAAAAGTTGAGAGGGAACCACTCCAAACCCTTTACAATCGATTATAGTGTGCTAAATAGATTCACGTTTCCATAGTGCCACTGTAGTAAAGGAGAACACAGATGAGGGCAACCAAATTGTTAATTGATGAAATAGGAAAACCATATCGTAAATCGTTCATTTGCAAATTATCAATCCATCATATCGAACTGGACTGTTCCTGTTGCAAAGCATCAATCCATTGTATGACATTTCACTTATTCATGCGTTTCATACAAATTCCATTGTGTTCTTCTAACTCTTCCTTTCTTAATCTTCCCCCATCTTCTGCTACCAGACGTTACGTCTTCACTCGCGTCATATACTACTTATAAATAGCTCGCACCACACCACTACTGGTTTGAGCGGTTTGTTCAAGGGTTAAACGGAAAGTATTTAAACTGAGATAATTTTGCGCATGTTGGAGTATCATTTCAAATGGTGTACAGGCGAATGTTCTACCTAGGATCTCGGTCAGTTTAACCGTTAAAACTGGACCACCATCCTTAAACATCTCAGGGGTAAGCCTATCGGGACCTGCCACTCTACCTTAGTTGTCTACTATTGCCGATCGCCGCTGCCTTTTCCATCGCTTTTGCTTTCGCCACCCACCACTGTTCACGGTCGTTACGTAGGCTTTTTATAAGTCTGCGCCTAAGCTGACTACGCTCTTCATCATGTTCAGAGTCAGGTGGGATGCGTTTTCGAGCATCCATCAGTTCGGTGGATGCGACTGAAATCCACTGCTTCATCTTAGCCTTATGGTTTACCTTGCTAGCAGATACCATTGCTGTTTCCACAGCCTTCTTGATATGATTCCAACCTGCTTCAGGATGAGAATCACTTGCATGGCCGCCTAACTGTTTTTCTAGTTCCTCCTGAAATATTTTCTTAGCTTGATTATCATCAAGTAAAGCCCTAAGAGGCTTCCTTACCTTGTCTTTCCTACGTCCAGCAAGCCTCAAACAAATACGTGCTTGCACTAGGGCATGATCTGAATCTAAACATGTGCCCCAGAACGAGCGACAGTCCTCCATCGAACCCCTCCATCGGTGGCTGATGGCGATATGATCTAGTTGTGTCCAACGTTGAGACGACTTCGGGGGTCGCCAGGTCAAAAGGTGTTTTTCCTTATGCTTAAAATTAGTGTTTGCTAGAAATAGGCGGTTATCTGAGCACAGTTGCAACAGACGGTCGCCATTGTCCGTTCTTTGAGCCGCGAGACCGTAACATCCACCTAGGTGTCTTTCATTTTCACTTAGTCTACCTACTTGTGCATTGAAGTCACCAGCCATTATAACTATATCAGAGCGCTTAACTTTTTGGAGGAGGTCCGAAAGCTTTCTGTAGAACTCATCTTTTACATCATCTGGGCTGCAGTCAGTGGGGGCGTAGGCTGATATGACGAAGAGGCAACGGCGATTGTCCCTATCTTTCCGAGTCCTTACTGTCCCGTTTAGTCGGACGGCGCACAAGCGACTATCTACAGGGATCCAGTCAAGGAGAGATTGTTCTGCCCTACGACTCAATGCTATACCTACATCGGCGAGGCCCCTAGAAGCAGCATCAGGGCTGCCGGATACACGAAGGGTAAATCGAGCTGCTTCTTTACCTTGATATGGTGAGGTCAAATGAGTGATGCTACTCGGATCCTGTATGCGCGTTTCCGAGACGCAGCACACATCGATGGCACGAGATTCTAAAGTCCTAGCTAATGATGCCTGTTGCCCTATTTGACACAATGTCCGTACATTGAATGCTCCAACATGTAGTTTGGAACGGGGTTTAAGGAGACCAGGAACGACGTTTCGCAAACTCGTATCGTCTGCATTAGCTGTGCACTGTGATAAATGAATGTGAGAAGAGTTAGTTGTGGAGATAAGAGAGGTATTAGGGAAAGTAGAAAGGATTTGATTTTGAACAATTTGGTCTCGTGTGCTGTTGCGGGTATGAGGGCGGTTATCACTTCCCGGCTGCCCACACCGTGGAAGGTTGTTTCTTGACGAACCTGAAAAGAAAGATGGATTAGTGTTGGTGCGTGACCGCAGAGTCCAAGGGACAACTGCTTGAGGCCGGTCACGCACGGCCTTTTTATGAAATGTTTTTTGAGGATTAGCTCCGTTCTTAAAGGCCCTTAGTGGGCACCCTTACCGACGGAGACGGAAATCCGTGAGGTAGGGGAGGTGTGACATTTTTAGGTTCGACCTTTTCTAACCCTTCCTTCCTTGTGAGAAGGCAGCATCGCTGCAGATGCTGGTTGTCCGAGGGAAACACCTTACTGCTGTCACACCCCCCTGCAGTCAGCAGTACGACTTCGCCCTCAGACCTTGGGTAGCTGCTTTTAGTCTCATCGTTCTCCAATCGACCAGCCTGGCATGGTAGGACCTGCAGGAACATGTGTTCCAGCCAGTATAGCTCGGTTGGGTGATCACGATAGGCAAGCCCGACCACCACGTCAAGGTAGCAGCTTCGGTCGGGAATTGACCAAGTAAATCACTTAACTTTTATAGTCGAACATGAAGCTGTAAAATGCCAGTACGAAAATGAAAAAAAATACATATTACTAACTAGATAGTACGGTTTGATTGCATCTAGCAAACTTTATACATTGGGGAAATAATTTTCATTATTTAATGTAAATAATGTCAGCTGGATGAAAAATCGAGGATCAGTTACATAGATGTTTGATTGCAATTTAGAACTCTCTTACAGTTAAACTACATGGGATGACACGCAAACGTTACTTGTAATATATATATATATATATATATATATATATATATATATATATATATATATATATATATGGACGTTAAGCGTACATTTTAAGAGCAGTTCCTTCTTGAGTTGACCGGAGGTGTCTACTCAAACGAAGGATACGTTGCATGAGCTGACCTACTCAGTGTGACCCGACCGTAGCTGCTACCTTGATGTGGCGGTCGGGCTTGACTATCGTGATGACTCAACCGAGCTATGCTTGCTAGAACATATGTTCCCGAAGGTTCTACCATGTCAGGGTGGTCGATTGTAGAGCGATGAAACTAAAAGCAGCTACCCAAGGTACGAGGGTGTAGTCGTACTGCTGACTGACTGTGGAGGGATGTGACAGCAGTAAGGTGTTTCCCTTGGACAACCAGCATCTGCAGCGATGCTGCCTTCTCACAAGGAAGAAAGGAAGGGTTAGAAAAGGTCGACCCTAAAACTGTTACACCTCACCCTATCTCACGGATTCCCGTCTCCGTCGGTGAGGGTGCCCACTAAGGGCCTTCCAGAGCGGAGCTAATACTCAAAAATCCTTTCATAAACAGGCCGAGCATGACCGGCCTCAACCAGTTGTCCCTTGGATTCTACGGTCACGCTCCCATGTCTCCAAGACCAACACCAATCCATCTTTCTTTTCAGGTTCGTCAAGAAACAACCTTCCACTGTGTGGGCAGCCGGGAAGTGATAACCGCCCCCTCATACCCGTAACAGCACGAGAGATCAAATCCTTCCTACACCTTCACTCAGTGTGCATCTATAAATTCAGCTGCTCCTATGAAGACAGCTATATCAGACATACTACTGGTCAACTAAACCAACGAATGTGTCAACGTCTCTCAGTATGGTTTTTAAAAAGGGCCGGATAAAAATAATACGCAGTTCCAAATCTCGACACATTTGATTGATAGCTATCATAACGTAGATAAATCTATCCCTTGCCTTCATCATATTTCTTAACGGAGTTTGATTGCCTCTTCAACCATCACATGGCAGAAGACATAGAAATTCGTACATACTCAATCCCAATTTCAGGTGTTCACAAGAAATTTTTGTGCCACCTCTATGCCTTCCATGACCAGATATAACTTAATAAACGATTTTAAAACTTGTTTTGTTATCAATAGCATTATTTTCATATCCTGTGCATGTTTGTCATTTCCAGCTTATTTCCATTCATAGTCTCCAGTATCTAATTATGTACTCACTTCTTATTACGTAAAATTGTCTTAATGTTTTGTAAAGAATCATTTAAAGTCTATTTATCCACATTTGATCTACTACTCTCTCCGATGTTGAACTATTGACGAAAACTTGTATTGTTATTGTATTTTATTATTATTCTTTCCACTACCAATAAACAGTACACACACCTGTCTTCCATACTATCATCAACTTGTACTTTTGTCTATGATGTGTGTGTAGTGATGTAATCTCTATTTGATTGGGATTATTTTGACGATCTAAATTGAAAACAACACCATAATTGTTCACTTATTGTCTGCGTTGTTCAAATTATTAACAATGGGAGTCTTTAATATATATATATACGTATATATACAATATTCTTGAAGGTCACTATTCTATACCAATCAATTTCTTTTTTCTATCAATGTCACGTGTTCGAAAATGTTGTTTCTTATTGGTTGTTGTCCTGACTATCAATGTCACTTCAAATGTTGCTTCCTGTTGGTCGTCTTAATTGTCAATGTCACAGACATCGATGGTGTTTCCTATTCGACCAAAATGTATAAATACGCATGATCTGTAACGTTTTATGACCAGGATCCGGATACCTAGTCTGGGATCCTGATTCTCTTCTGGATTCGGACGTCGTACTTTCTGAATGCTTGTAGAATACAATATATAGTTCGCTTACATTTAATTTGATTAAGCCCTTTCGATTAATTTATTTAACCAAGCCATTTGTGTATTGCAACAATTTATATGTACTATTCGTTCTTATTATTAATTTCTGGTTTGTATGAGCTCACGTGACGTTTCCCACTTGTCATTTGACCTTGACAACTATTCGTCGCTTTTATTCATGTGTGCCTATTTCGCTTATCGCATGTCTGTCTTATATTCGTCCGCCGATATATTCTTAGTCACTCTCTATCTCTTTCACTTGGCTCATTAGCCTTCTCCAATGCACTTCACCTGTTCGTTCGCTTCCTTCTATCATTCTTTCGCTGCTTATCAACTTCCCTATGTGGTATATCCAAAATATAAACGTTTTTCATACTTCGAATTCGCCTTCTGATTTATATGTACCGTCAGGTGCTATCCAAACACGTAAGTAAATGGACCACACAGCATGTCGTATCACCGGATCCTCAATCCTCACTCTCCTTTTACCGACTAAGGTAAACTCGGAAAAAATAGTTCAAGCATATCAAAATGACGTGTTTACGCACAGGGGCGTAACATTTTCCCAAACGAAACATTATCCTCTCACTACTAGATTCATTCTTAAAAGGAATGTTAAATTACAAATTTTTGAAACCATGAGTTGATCAATGTTAAACCATTATTAGAAACTTGGAAGAAGCACTGGACGGCCGTTTCGTGGTCCTGGTATGGGACTCATCAGTGGCAGTGCGCATCCACGACTCCTGCACCCCGCAAAAATTCGAACCCAGGACCTTCGGACCATCGGACCACTGAGCCGGTATCCAACGGTGTTAATTTCTAACTTGATCAATTCACTGCTTCTAATGGTGTGGTCTAACATTGATCGATTCATGGTTTCAAAGATTTGACAAGATTTAACAATCTTCACAACCCCGTAATGCGAATGTTAAATGTTTGAAAAATAAAAAGACCTCATCACTTTTATCTATCTGTGTTTTTTAAAAAAGAGAAATTTCATTCACAATACTTAGTATGGAATAATAATAATAGTAATAGTAATAATAATAATAATAATAGTAATAATATTAATCGAAAGTAGTACAACCAAAGACAATAATAAGAAAATATATGCAAAATATATGTATGCAAAATTCATTTGTATTGATCCAAAAATTGTTAAAAATATATCAGCTAATTTATATAAATGTTTATATATATATATATATATATATATATATATATATATATATATATATATATATATATGTATTCATAAAGATGGTACATATCACGTGATTAGACAGTAGTGTCCGTCTACTAAAGATGAGAACACTATGAATACAAACCCGAACAAAATGAAACAACAAATGACAAGTAAGTACACAGAGACAATGAAGTGAGAGAGAATTACTGCTAATATTTTATAATAATAATAGTATTGACGCTAACTACTACTACTACTACATTTGACTTTCTGCCTCATGTGTATCTCTCATAAACCAAGCCACACAACGAAAAAATACAAACAAACAAATAATTTGATCAGAGTTATTCAAAATATGTGTTCTATAATGTTTGTTACAAATGATCTCTTTTTTTAAAACACACAATCTACTAACAACAAATAACACTACAAATAGAAGAGATGTTAGATTTGTAATGAGTTAATTAGTTCGACAGTGTGTGTGATTGTTGTATAAGATGTTTCATATTGTGTTCATTCATTTTTGTTTAAAATTGTTGAAAAATTTACTTACACACAACCGCTTTATTGCCAAACATCTTTCACTGATAAATCCATGGCATATTTAACCGAAGTTTTATTATAACAATCAAGTAGAAATATGGTCATTTTACGATATAAACTTTCAAGATTTCTACCTTTCAATAGGAAATGATCATCATCTGGATAGATCTACAAGTGTGTGTGTAGGTGTGAAGAAAAACGAAAAAAAATGTAGAGAAATCAACACGTTTTTTTTCAAGGATATATACATCATATTTAGCAATATATCCTAAGGGAGAATTATTATCTTTGGAAGTCTAATTCTATTTATTGGTCACTTCTTACTGGTCAACCTAACTATCAGTGTTACAGACTTTAATGTTGTCTGCTATTCAATATTACTTACTTACGCCCGTTACCCCCAACGGAGCATAGACCGCCCACCAGTTTTCTCCAACCAACTCTCTATGTCCTTCGCTTCCCATTCCAGTTCTGTCCAATGTTTGTTCATTCCTCTCATATCATTCTCTATTTCTCGGAAAAGTAATGTGTTCCTTGACCTTCCATTTTTCCTTTTGCCTTGAGGGTTCCATGTGAGGGATTGTCTCGTGACGCAGTTAGGTGCTTTCCGCAATGTGTGTCCTATCCACTTCCAACACTTCTTCCTGATTTCCTCCTCCACTGGAATCTGGTTTGTTCTCTCCCATTGTAAGTTGTTGCTGATAGTATCTGGCCGGCGAATCCGAAGTATTTTGTGTAGACAACTGTTAATAAATACTTGTATCTTCTGGATGATGGCTTAAGAAGTTCTCGAAGTTTCCGTTCCGTACAGTAGAAGTGTCTTGACATTTGTATTGAAAATCGTGACTTTGGTTTTGTTTGAAAGTTATTTGGAGTTGCAGATATTTTTCAACTGTAGAAATGCAGCCCTTGCTTTGCCAATCTGCGCCCTCACATCTGCATCGGATCCCCCTTTCTCGTCGATGATGCTGCCCAGATATGTAGAGTTGTTAATGTCCTCCAAGGCATCTCCATCAAGATTGATTTGGTTGGTGCATGTTGTGTTGCATCGGCCTATTCAATCTAACTGTATAAATATGGATTATCTGTAAAGCTTATTATTCTTTCCTTCCTTTCTTTCTGTACTCGACCCCATGAACAACTTCATCTGACGGTGTTATGTTCAGATATATATTGGAGATTTGGGAACAGTATTTGGGGTCGTATGAGGAATAGCTGAATTTGATCAATCGGTAAGATTTCGAATAGCTACGTAGAATATTAGAACAGTAAGTGATGCATGTTGTGTTGCATCGGAGAATTCTGCTTTTTCCTTTATCTATGTTGAGACCTACTGCTGCACAGACTGCTGCTACACTGATCGTCTTCTCTAGCATTTGTTGTTGCGAGTGCGACAGAAGAGCCAGATCATCTGTGAAGTCCAGATCGTCCAGCTGCGTCCTAGCTGTCCAATGAATACCGTGCTTACCTCCAGATGTCGACGTCTTCATAATCCAGTGGATGGATGACCAGGAGAAAGAGAAAGGGTGAGGTTGAGCAACCTTGCCTCACACCGGTCTTCACATCGAACGAGTCTGTCACCTGACCTCCGTGCACGATTTTGCAGTTGAATCCATCATAAGAATTCCGTATTATGTTAACTATTTTCTCAGGCACACCGTAGTGTCGAAGAAGCCTCCACAGTGTTTTCCTATCCACGCTATCGAATGCCTTCTCGTAGTCGATGAAGTTGATGTGGAGTGGTGAGTTCCATTCAATTGATTGTTCCACAATGATCCGTAATGTAGCAATTTGGTCAGTACACGATTGATCCTTATGAAATCCAGCCTGTTGATCTCGAAGTTGGGCGTCTACGAAGTCCTTCATTCTGTTTAACAATACCCTGTTGAAGACTTTGCCTGGTATTGAAAGAAGAGTGATGCCTCTGTAGTTCTCACACTTGCTGAGATCGCCTTTCTTTGGTATTTTGATCAGGTATCCTTCTTTCCAATCTGATGGTACTTGTTCGTCATCCCAAATCTTCTTGAAGAGGATGTGAAATATTTTCGCAGTTGCTTCTACATCTGCTTTCATTGCCTCTGCTGGAATGTTGTCTGGTCCTGCTGCTTTACCGCTCTTGATTTGTCTGATGGCAAGTAAGTAGGTAAGTAAGTAAGTATGGGATTAGGAAGTCAGTCAGCAGATTCTTCAACGATAAAATGGAGAAAATTAAGTTCCGAGGAAATTATCCAAGAAGTAAAATTCAGTGAAATAAATTTAAAAAAGAAAGAAAAAGTTAATGCGGAATTCAGAAGATTAGCATGCCAGAGAACACAAAGAGTGGTGGATGTATCTGTGCCATTGAAAATGATTTCTTAGGCCTGTCGTTCTAGGTCTCTAACCAACGGTTACTATCGTCTTGCGGACCTTATCCAAGTAGTATCCATATACTGACATGACTCAGTCAGTCAGTCAGTTGCAACGTAGAACTTCGTACGTACGTGCATTGGTTTCAGGTTGCCATACCACATTAGCACACAGACGAAAATGTCAAATCAAATCTCATAGTGATACAGATAGTAGAGGTATTAATGGTAATGAAGAAGACTAGGGTTTGAAGATATTATTCAAGAAGTATAATTCAGTGAGATAAGGTTAGAAAGACAAAGGTAGAGGTGCTGACGATTCCAGAAGATTAGGATTTGAGAGACCATGATGAATGGATGCACTTGCGCCATTGCAAACGGTTTTGAGCCATGTCATTCAAGGTCTCTAACCATTGGTGACTTTCGTCTCGCCGACCCCAACCAGGTAGTCTACATCTACCAACATGACTCAGTCCAGTTGTCAATTACTTCATGGATTTGTGTCATGTTTTGGTTTGCCAGCCCGCACAGCTTTCTTCCAACCTACTCGTACAGCATAAAACATCGCTTGTCGAGGCAGTCGTCGGCAGTTGAGCATACGTCGTAACACATGTCTTATATATTAGAAAAATCAAAGCGAAAAATCGAATAAGATGTATGATATATATATGTAGAATTACTTACCATTAAATCAATATCTACACCGGCAGCAATCAATTCTTTGATCAATTTAGCAGAATTGATCAAATGAACATTGTCTATTTGAATCACAAAAACAAAAAACAACCAAGAAACGACGAGATAATAAATAGAAGATACTGTGGTGTGCGCTACTTATAAGTAGTATATGACGCGAGTAAAAACGTAATGTCTGGCAGCAGAAGATGGGGGAAGATCAAGAAAGGAGAGGAAGAGTGGGAACACAATGGAATTTGTATGAAACGCATGAATGAATAGTGAAATGCCAGACAATGGATTGATGATGGATTGAAGATTTGCAAATTAACTGTTTACGATATGGTTTTCCTATTTTACTGAGTAACTCTGTAATTTTCTGATAAATACAATTCGGTTGCCCTCACCTGTGTTCTCCTTCACTACAATACTACACTGATTAACTACTACTCAGTAATAATTAATGTAGTTCTGTAGCTTATACCACGGATTAATCTCGATTGGACAACGATTTGAAAATCAACGAACATTGGATAATAACTGTTTGCGTCCCAGTATGGAATTCCTTGTCAGTGAGCATATCTCTATGCTTCTACCGAAGCATTTCGGTTTCTCAGTAAGCCTTTTAATCTTCAAATCATTTAGTTGGGATACAATAGTTTGGCTGCATGTTCTATTACAGTCAGTTCACGATATTTAGGCAACAATTTTTGATTTTTAGTAATGAGAAATCTCTCTCGCATTCAACATAGTTAGACGCCGCTATTCATAAGCTATAAACTAGGAAATTTGAGAGGGAACCACTCCAAACCCTTTACAATTGATAATAGTGTGCTAAATAAATTCGCGTTTCCATAGTGCCACTCTAGTGAAGGAGAACACAGGTGAAGGCAACCGAATTGTATGTAACGAAAATTACAGAGTTACTCAGTAAAATAAGAAAACCATATCGTTAATCGTTAATTTGCAAATTATCAATCCATCATATCGAACTGGACTGTTCCTGTTGCAAAACATCAATCCATTGTCACTCTTCATGCGTTTCCTACAAATCCCATTGTGTTCCCGCTCTTCCTTTCTTGATCTCCCCCCATCTTCCGCTGCCAGACAATACGTTGACACTGACGTCATGTACTACTTATAAGTAGCGCGCACCACAGACCTAATTGTCTTTTCATCGACCGTTTAACAAAAAGTTTGGTCATCCAAATATAAAATTAGCCTCAATTACAGAGTACGATGAAATTCGGTACTTAATATTTGCATGAATAATCAAACCTTAGGAATTCTTTTTTCATTTCTAGTAACCTTATCTTTCAAATTACTGCAGGAATTGTTCTTTTTTTTACTTTACATTACGCGTCATATACTACTTATAAGTAGCGCGCACCACACCACTACTGGTTCGAGCGGTTCATTCAAGTGGGTTAAACGGAAAGTATTTAAAGTGAGATAATTTTTCGCATGATAAAGGAGTATCATTTCAAAATGTGAACACCCGAATGTTTCTCTTATAAGATATGAATATTAATCACTGACTAAAAAAGTCAGAGGCGTAATCGAATTTCTAACAATTATCTACTTGTATATTAAAGAAACTGGTGAAAATTCTTTTCTATGCTTTAGACAAGAAAACTACTTTACCAAACCATCACCAAATTGTGTATGTACTGGTAATGCTTTGTATTATCTCATTGTGAGATGGTAGAGAAGATCTGTAGCTCAGGTGGATGATTGTGGTAGTGGTGTTTGGTTCTCTGAGCTGGGTGTTTTGGTACAAACTTTGTTCAAGAGAGTGAAGACACATTGCAGCACATACGAATCACTAAAAAACGAGGAAAAACATCTTATGACTATCTTCCGAAAAACGGCTATCCACGCAACTTCATCAAAAAACATCAACCAAAACCGTCAACATAACCGAAATCAAATACAGGAACCAATAAACGCATCATCCTACCATGCATAAAAGACATATCGGAACATGCGGAACGACAACTGAAACCATTTGGAATAGGTGTGGCACACAAACCAACAGAATCATTTCAATCAATCCTAAGCAGACCAAAAGGCAAAATGATAAAGGAAGAAAAACCAAATATCATCTACAAAATAAATTGCTCAAACTGTGAAAAACACTACATAGGGCAAAGTGGACGTCTGCTTCAGCTTCGGTTACGTGAACACCAATTAGCAGTCAAATGCCACGACAGTTCATCGCTTATATCAATACACACCGGCAATTATGGACACACATTTGATTGGAATAATGTGGAAATACTGGGTAGGGAGAGGACAAAAAACACTAGAGAATTTTTAGAAGCTTGGCACTCAGGTCAATCAATCAGCAATCAACAAACACATCGACATTGACCCAATTTATAAACCAATCAGAAAAATCATAGGTGACATAGGATCAAGAAACAGATCAAAAAGGGGATACAATCAAAACAAAGGAGCAAACAACGACAGGTCAAAAGGCAACAGCAACCAATGAAGATCGAGGTTAGCAGAACAAGCTGCAGGTCAAACGTGGAGAAATTCGAATGCTTCACTTCTATCTGAAGTTTGTGCTAATGATGTTGTTAAGAAGAACAATGAAAGCTCCACAACCAAAACACCCAGCTCAGAGAACCAAACATCACCACCACAATTATCTCATTGTTTATATATTTAGGACTCTTTTCGTGTATTTTCTGTTAGTAAACGTTCGTCCTGAGGGCGCAGTTACATTTTCACTCACAGAAAAATGATCTTGTAAGATTTTTGACGAATGTGACCAGCAACAGAGTTCAAAGAGAATGCGTCACATTCTCTTTGTATATTCAACTACAATATAATATTTGTGTTCACCACTAATTGTCTTATGTATTGATACAGACCTATTATGTAATATCGTCATCATGTGTGCGTTCACACTGTGTTAGCTCTAACTTGAATGATAGTTCAAACACGACAAACCACAGTGCATATTCGACTATCCTGTGAACTATGAGTTCATGTAATCAATTCAATTCTATTCATCTCAGTCAATCTACAAAGACTCAAAGCTGGGGCATCATCGTTAACTTCATTCACCGTAATAATGATCACATTCAGTCACATAATTGTATATAGTATATATATAAATGCCTAACTTGCAATAAAAAATTCAGAATAAACTATACATCGCGAATTACTTACCATCAGCTGTCCCATGAACCAATAAAAATCCTTTAGAGGCCATGTTTTTAGGATTTCTAATGACTGTGCGCTGAAATAATTGGAAATTGAAAAACGAAACAATGAAGAAATGTACAGAAACGAAAACCACCAGTGAAACACATGAAATATATTTGAATCAAATGTGATACAAGCTAATTTATTAGGGTTTGGAACAACGAACCTTTGGAGTTTGTCAATGTGTTAGTTGGCAATTCGAGAAATGTTAGTTTTCCGAAAAGAATACTCTGAGAAATGCCAGTTTATCATTCATAATCTTAAGAACAATTACTACTAGTGTATTGAAGGAGAACACAGGTGAGGGCAAATTTATCGCGAATTACAGAGTTACTCAGTAAAATAGGAAAACCATATCGTAAACGGTTAATTTGCAAATCTTCAATCCATCATCAATTCATTGTCTGACATTTCACTTATTCATGCGTTTCATACAAATTCCATTGTTTTCTCACTCTTCCTTTCTTGATCTTCCCCCATCTTCTACTGCCAGACATTGCGTTTACATTCGCGTGATATACTACTTATAAGTAGCGTGCACCACACTAGTACTGACTAAAATCTTTGGATATATCAAATCTTAAGTAAAGAATTCGTTAATATTCATTCACCTAATGACTATAGAATTCGTTTTCAGGATTTTGATCAGTGTACTTGACAGAGATACTGGCAGGAGGAGAGTACCAACGATATTCTTTTTTACTTCACAAACTAGCAGTTATTGAGAAGACTGAAGCAGGCGAGGAAGCTTGTACTACGCAAATTTACACTCTGACTTAATTAAAAACGAAAACATTACATTGAATTCTCTATTTGCACACCATCTTTGAATCGTGACTTCCAACGATCCATCCTTCTTCCATTCCCGCTGTTGCTTCCTTTCCTTTCTCTGTTGGTACTCCATTTACTTCTTGCTTTTGCTCCATTTGCTTTCCGTTTTCCTCTTCTGACCGTGAGACTTCTTCTTTCACGTCCCTTCTTATACTACTTATATCGTTCGTATAAGTAGCACACATCACAATATGATAGGGAATATTACACATAATATTTAGGCAATATTTTCGCAATTACCTCAAGTTTAGTAAACCTGTTATTCGCTTCATTTAAATGAACAATGTCACAAACAAGTGAAATTCTGTCGAAATAGCAATATAAGCCAAATTTGAAAACCCACAATAAACAAAGTATCCATTCAGCTTAGTTTGTAATGATTCTTACGATGTCTTCCTAGACCTTTCCTATCCGTAAATCTTCTGTTGATTTAAGGACAAAGGATAACTGATCATATTGTTAAACATGAAGAAATACTACATAACACATTTGAATCGTTAGTGCCGTAAATATATCACTTTATTAAACTAAACCTCTGACCACCGCATCAAAAAGTCCTGATATATTGTAATTTTATTATATTTATTCTGACAAACAATTGAAACTTCATCAGTTTAGGTGGTTAGGACATGTGTTACGAATGCCGAACCTCCGACTGCCTCAACGAGCTATGTTTTTTGGTGCAGGAATAAATTGGAAAAAAGCTATGGGCGGTCAAACCAAAACATCGCACAAATCCATGAAGTCACTGACAAGTGGACTGACTCATGTTGGTAGATGTAGCCTGCTTAATTGAGGTCCGCGAGACGAAATTCAGTGACGGTTAGAGACCTTCAATGAGATGACTCAAAATCGTTTGCAATGGCGTAGCTGCATCCACTCTCTGGGTTGTCTCAAATTCTAACCTAATGAATTCTTCATCATCTCTATCTTTCTCTTTTTCTAACTTTATCTCACTGAATTATACCCTAGTCTTCTGCATTACTGCTAATACTTCTACTACTATCGCTACTACCATGGTGTTTGAACTGACAGTTGCGTCTCGGTGCTAATAATGTGGTATGGCAACATGAACTGATGTACGTAAGTATGAAGTTCTGTGTTCGATCCGTCTATTTGTCTGTCTGACGAACAATTAACATAGTTTTTCCATTGCAGGGTTGTTGTGAAGATTGTTAAGTTTTATTTGTAACCATGAATCGATCAATGTTAGAACACCATTAGAAACCTGGAAGAAGCATTGGACGGCCGTTTCGTCTTGGTATGGGACTCATCAGCAGTGCGCATCCACGAACCCAGGATCTTCGGTATTGTGCGCTTGGTGAGGAATCTTCTCCGAGTTCTAGTGAGAACTCGTGACCAGTGAAGCTCGGATGTATACAGGATATGAGGTTGCGCAACTCCGTGAATTTGATCAAGTTAGACATTAACACCGTTAGATACCGGATCAGTGGTCTAACGGTTAGGGCGTTCGCGCACAATACCGAAGGTCCTGGATTCGAATCCTGCGGGGTGCAAGAGTCGTGGATGCGCACTGCCACCGATGAGTCCCATACCAGGACGAAACAGCCGTCCAGTGCTTCCAGGTTTCTAATGGTGGTCTAACATTGATCGATTCATGGTTACAAATAAAACTTAACAATCTTCATAACAACCCCGCAATGCAATTACATGTGTCCACTAATGACTAGCTTGGTGAGGAATCTTCTCCGAGTTCTAGTGGGAAGTCGTGACCAGTGAAGTTCAAACGTGGTTATTCGTTAAAATCATCAACCAATCAATAAATAAATACAAATTATTCAACTGAAGAAATCATTAGTTTATTTTTAATGAATTTGAAAAATCAATCAACTTACACTATATGCATCTGGATCATCAATAAATCGTCCTAAATATCGTTCAGAATATGCAGTAGCTATAGAAAATATACCAAGACAGTGTGCATAAATAAGTAAAATTTAAAAAAAAACAACTATTGAAATTTTAGGAATTAGTACTTCTACATAAGTTGATAACTGTGTAATGCCTCCACATATATTCCATCCAGTTCGCTTACATCGAACAACTACCAAAGCCATCATCCAGGAGATACAGGTGTTTATTAACAGCTGTCTACGCAAAAGACTTCGGATTCATTGACCAGACACCATCAGCAACAACTTACTGTGGGAGAAAACAAACCAGATGCCAGTGGAGGAGGAAATCATGAAGTGGTTAGGACATACACTACGAAAAGCACCTAACTGCGTCACGAGACAAGCCCTTACATGAAACCCTCAAGGCAAAAGGTAAAGAGGAAGGTCAAGGAACACACACATTAGGCCGAGAAATAGAGAATGATATGAGAGGAATGAACAAACACTGGACAGAACTGGAGAGGGAAGGCCAGGACAGAGTTGGTTTGAGGAAACTGGTGTGCGGTCTATGCTCGATCGGGGGTAACAGGCGTAAGTAAGTAAGTATGTCAATGACGAACTTAAGTAAAAATAGGAAAAGCCTACTACCCGATTCATTGATCAAGTTCTGATGATACTTCGCTTTAAAGTTAGTGTACTTATTTGGTTCATTTTTCGATGACACTCTCAGAAGCTAAACTACTGAATAACAATGCACTGTTTTATCCCTATTTGTTTTATGAAGTTACCATAATGATTGTTAATTTATATGACCGTCAAAAAGCTGTTTTCTTACATAACCATACTGTTACAATTCAACAAATAAATACTTGATATTCTATAGTAAAACATTCTGAAAAGTGTAAGAGTAAAAATTTTCATAGCCTTAAAAAAAATACCTAATAATCATTATACTGCTACTTACAGTAATATCTGAAATCACTGACTGGAGCAACGGATATACCACATCGAATCCATTGATTTTCAGGTCTGGTTAGTAAATGACTAACTGTGAATCCACCGTAAGACTATAATTTTTATCGGGAGAAAAATTATTAATGTGAATTTTACTGACAAACAAGCATATTTATTTATTCGAACAAGAAATACAAATGATGCATTTTTGTGTCTAGATCAAGTTGTATAGTGGTACGAGCTACTTATAAGTAGTATATGATGTGCGTGTCAACGTAATTTCTGGCAGCAGAAGATGGGGGAGGAAGATCAAGAAAGGAAGAGTTAGAACACAATGGAATTTGTATGAAACGCATGAATAGTGACAATGGATTGATGTTTTGCAACAGGAACAGTCCAGTTTGATAGGATGAACTGATATTTTGCAAATTAACGATTTACGATATGGTTTTTCATATTTTACTGAGTAACAACTCTGTAATTTTCGTTAAATACAATTCGGTAGCCCCACCTGTGTTCTCGTTCACTACAGTATTCATTCAAAATTAACCATTTTTTGCAGGTGATGTACTTTTCAAGTAACTTGGTACATATCTAGTATAGCTTGACCATCTTGTAAATGCTACCATCTAATCTGATTTCACAACCTATTATAACTGGACCTTTTTTTGTAGCAACTGTGTCTAACACAAGTTCATTGGATAAATTTTTGCTAAGTGATTAATCTATTTTCGAAAACTCTAAGCTATATTTAATAAAAACATTGATTGATTGTTAGGAAAATTGATTCACTGTTTTTAAATGTGTTAATGCTGTAGGTTCTACCATGCCAGGCAGGTCGATTGGAGAGCGATAAGACTAAAAGCAGCTACTCACGGTCTGAGGGTGAAGTCGTACTGCTGACTAACTGTGGAGGGGTGTGACAGCAGTAAGGTGTTTCCCTCGGACAACCAGTATCTTCAGCTATGCTGCCTTCTCACAAGGAAGGAAGGGTTAGAAAAGGTCGACCCTAAAAATGTCACACCTCCCCTAACTCACGGATTTCCGTCTCCGTCGGTAAGGGTGCCCACCAAGGGCTTTCAAGAGCGGAGCTGATACTCAAAAAACCCTTCATAAAAAGGCCGTGCGTTAACGGCCTCAAGCGGTTGTCCCTTGGACTCTGCGGTCACGCACCCAGGTCTCCAAGACCAACGCTAATATACCTTCCTTTTCAGGTTCCTCAAGAAACAACCTTCCACAGTGTGGGCAGCCGGGAAGTGACAACCGCCCTCATACCCGTACCAGCACATGAGACCGAATTGGTCAAAATCAAATCCTTCCTACACCCTCTAGTACCTCTCTTATCTAAAATCGACGTACATGAGAGAAGCTATTACATACTATGATATTTTCTTATCATATTAACTAGAAATTCAACCCCTTCCATAAATAATACGTATATCTGTTACATGACTGATGAACTGAGATTCAGTCACAATAGGTATTTGTATGTGGTATCTCTATTGATTAGAAATATAATCACCAAATTCAAACGCCATAAATCATGTAAACAAGATGTTTCTTTGGCCTGTAACCGATATATTATTGTGAGTTGCTTCTTCACATTAGCGAAAGTAACCTTTACTCTGATAGATTGAATGGTTTATTTGGTCACATTTATACCGTACACATGACTCCATAATATAATGCCTTACAGACAGTAATAATTCCTTTTCTTTTCAATGACTGATTGAAATATGTACGATCATCATCAAATCACTTACCCATCCATAAGCGCCAACTTGACTTTCGTTTATAAAATGATAACGTCGAATTAGAGCTCTGAATGATAAAAGTATAATTAATATAAGAGGATAATATGAGCATATCTATGTCGAGTAGGCATTTATTTAGAAGAAAAAAAACACTATTTCTAGTCAAATTTAAGTCCGAGTGTTACACACGCACGTCAACATGTTAACTGTTATGCTTGAACTATTTATTACGAGTTCACCTTAGTCGGTAAATGACAGCGAGACAATGATACAGTGACTCGATAGGCTACTACACTAATCCGAGTGTCCCAAATTCCCATTGAATAGAAGAAGAAGACTTGATACGAAGTAGAACCTGTATTCTACAAGCATCCAGAAAGTTTATGACAAATTTTTTCTGTACGCATGAGGGTAGTTTAAATTTACAAATAGCCAAGGCTTCCATAAACGGCAGAATCTGTTTTTGAAAATGTTGGGGATTTTAGATCCCCAGAACTCGTTTGATAAATGCCCCGATTTTGGATTTTACGTTTGCAGGCATGGGCTGATCAGTTGACCTAGAGATTTCATTTCCCACCAGGAAAATCTTTGGCGGTGATTGGCTGCTGTGTATTTTGGTGTGCTATTTTTGTGACTATCCTACTAGGACGTTTCTATGATGGATAAATAAACGAGATTTGTGTGCTTGATTGCATTGTGATTGCTGGATGTTTGTAGAATATACTTTCTACGCTTATTAAGACTTCTCTTTTGTAGTTTGGGATCAAGGTAGCCTACCTAGACGCTGGTAATTGTCTCGTTCGCGTTTATCGACTAGTGTGGTGCGAACTACTTATAAGTAGTATATAACGTGAGTGTCAACGTAAAGTCTGGTAGCATAATATGGGGGGAAGATCAAGAAATGAAGAGTTAGAAAACAATGGAATTTGTATGAAACGCATGAATAGTGACAATGGATTGATGTTTGGCAGCAGGAACAGTCCAGTTCGATATGATGAACTGATCTTTTGCAAATGAACGATTTACGATATGGTTTTCCGATTTTACTGAGTAACTCTGTAATTTTCGTTGAATGCAATTCGGTTTCCCTACCTGTGTTCTCATTCACTACACTAAGATGAACTCGAAAGAGCTTTAAGCGTACCTAGGGATGAGTTTAACAGAAAACGTCTATACAATCTTTTTCAATGCTGTCCATGTGGAATCATGAGTTTAGTCCTTTCACTTATAACCAGTTTAACAATGTAGTAAGTCTTTTCTATGGCTGTTTCTTTTAGTCTCTGTCTAAACACCAAACTGTGCAATTCACCTCCAAATGGTAAAGAGATGCAAACAGTTTCCTTTCCAAAAAATAATTTAAAAAACAGTCTTTTGTCTTAACCAATTTGTGCAACTATTTGTAAACTTTCAGGGAAAATTGTTTGAAATCACTGTTTCAGTCAATAGTCTCAATATTACCTTCAAAAATATTTGTAGTGTATATTCTTTTCGCCGCTATTGAAGAAGCATTTTATCAAGGCTAGCTTGCGCTGCTGTGGATAAAGACTGTGGAAATTAAGGTACTGTTGAGTCCAGGTTGGCTTCGTATTTTGATACCGTTTCGTAAGACCGTATGAATAAAATGCTGAATCTATTAGGGTGTTGGGGATGTTAGATCCCCAGAACTCGCTTCATAAATGCCTTATTTTGGTTTACACGTTTGCCAGCATGGTCTAATCGATTGACCTTGAGATTTCATTTACCACCAGCAAAATCCATGGCTGTGATTGGCTGCTGTGTATTTTGGTGTGCTATTTTCGTAACTATCCCACTAGAACGTTTCTATGTTGTATAAATAAACGAGAGTTGTATGCTTGATTGTACTGTGATTGCTTGGTGTTTGTAGAATATACTTCTACGCCCACAAAGCCTTTTTACTTCAGCCTTGGATTCAAGGTAGCCTACCTGGACGCTGGTAATTGTCTCGTTCGCGTTTATCGACTAAGGTAAACTCGTAATAGCCTCAAGCATACTAAGTGACGAACCCTACATAGGGGGTAACAGTTTGTGAATTTTCCATCAGTCTTCAGTATCCAATAGCTTGAGGCTGTCAAGATTATCTATCAGTTCATAAGTAACGGTGATTGGCCCGTGTTTCACGTTTATCCTGTTAAATGTGTAGTGACTATACTTTTATGAACAGAACGCGATTGGTTTAATAGAATTACTCATTATTATAACCAGTTGTACTAGTGAATGTTCTACTGTACTCTTTGTTTATTCGTACTCTGTATGCTCAAACGTTCAGTTTGTGTTGAGCCATTTTGGTGATGCTGATCGCCGTAACTTCACCCTTTCTTTCTGGCACGATTTTGGTATTCCTTCGATACCACTAAATTGTCGGTAAATATTATTCCCTTGTACGGATTAACTCTTCTTCTTATTTGTTCTTGATTCACGGAGACATTTAATTTAGCGACGGGGAATGCAATTGGTCTATAGTGGTGTCTATAGTCAACCTGAACTCGAGCTACTATAAATTATCAAATGACTACACATTGTGGTAGACAAAAATACTTCATTTTTGAAACCATGAATCGATCAATTTTAGACCACCATTAGACACCTGGAAGCACTGGACGGCCATTTCGTCCTAGTATGGGACTCCTCAGCAGTGCGCATCGACGACTCCTGCACCCCGCAGGATTCGAACCCAGGACCTTCGGTATTGTGTGAGAACGCCCTAACCGTTAGACCCATACCAGGACGAAACGGCCGTCTTTCAATGCTTCCAGGTTTCTAATGGTGGTCTAACATTGATCGATTCATGGTTTCAAAAATGTGTAACTTAACAATCTTCACAACCCGGTTATGCAAAAATACTTCAGTTTGATGTTTGACATTTTGCAATTGTACTCATGTTAAATATTTATTATGAATAATAGTCACAAAGTTTATCACCTTATTATATCAATCAGTCTTACTTGACACTGTCCAATTGATCTTCAATTTCGATTACACCCAACTTTTTATAAATTGATTGTTCAAATACTCTTCCACGACCAGCTGTACCTCGACCATCAACTTGAGCTACAATAACTTTTGCCGTTGCTGATATATATGTTAACCAGTCAATTGTCAAAACTGACGTTACAACTTGTAATGTTGGTCCACCATAACTGTTTAGTTTTATTTACAAGAAGGTTAAAAGATAATACGACTGATTAGGATTATTTTTAATAAAAGAGGAGTCAGAGGTAAATACTGATGTCTAACAAGTTAACTTACCTGTTCAGCGACTAGCTGAATCAATTAAAGTTCGTCACATAATTCGTCAGTTATATTTAGATAAAAACTATTTCATGTACATTATTATTCGTGAAGACTATTCGCTAACCAGGAGCGAACAGTGCCAGCTATCAGGTATCTATGTTTTAAAATCTGTAAATTAGTTGAATTTGAAAGGAATTTACCCTTTCACACGATTTAAGCTAGAAAGGACAGATGATTGTGGTGGTGTTTTGTTCTCTGAACTGGCTGTTTTGGTTGTGGAGATTTCATTGTTCTTCTGAACAACATCATCAGCACAAACTTCAGATAGAAGTGAAACATTCGAATTTCTCCACGTTTGACCTGTAGCTTGTTCTGCTAACCTCGATCTTGATTGGTTGCCGTTGACCTTAAACCTGTCGTTGTTTGCACATTTGTTTTGATTGTATCCCCCTTTTGATCTGTTTCTCTTGATCCCATGTCGCCTATGATTGTTCTGATCGGTTGACAAAATGGGTCAATGTCGATTTGTTTTCGATTGTTGATGGACCTGAGTGCCAAGCTTGTAAAAATTCCCTAGTAGTCTTTGTCCTCCCCCTACCCAGTATTTCCACATTGTTCCAATCAAATGTGTGTCCATAATTGTCGATATGTATTGATATAAGCGAAGCGTTGTCGTGGCGTTTGACTGCTAATTGATGTTCACATAAACGAAGATGAAGAGGCCATCCACTTCGTCCTATGTAGTGTTTTTCACAGTCTGAGCAGTCATTTATTTTGTAGATGATATTTGGTTTTTCTTCCTTTGTCATTTTGTCCTTTGGTCTAAATACAGGATTGATTGAAGTGATTCTGTTGGTTTGTGTGCCACACCTATTCCAAATGGTTTCAGTAGTCCTGCTGTTTGCTGCGATATGTCTTTTATGTATGGTAGGATGATCCGTTTATTGGTTCCTGTGCTTGATTTCGGTTCTGTTGACGGTTTTGGTTGATGTTTTTTGATGAAGTTGCGTGGATAGCCGTTTTTTGGAAGATAGTCAAAAGATATTTTTCCTCGTTTTTTAATGCTTCGTATGTGCTGCAGTGTGTCTTCGCTCTCTTTACCAACGTTTGTATGCAGTTGATTTTGTGTGTTCTTGGATTGTTGCTACCGTAGTTGAGAATCACGTCGGTGCGGGTTGGCTTCCGAAATACTTGAGTTTCTAGTTTTCCTGTGTTAATTCTGGTGATTAGTACATCCAGAAATGATAGGCTGTTGTTTGATTCCTTTTCCATCGTGAATTTGATGTCATCAAAGGACAGATGATATTTCAGTGAAGTAACCGCAGATTCGAATTAAGTTTGCTAATGTTTGTCAAATAATTATGAAGTCCTTTGAAATTTCTCTCCCCTCTTGCAAGAACATCAAAGTCAGCTTTAAGCATTGTTATATTCAAACCTAATTTTGAGTAATACATACTGTGGAGAAAACTTGTAGCTCAGGTGGATGATTGTGATGGTGAATTGTTCTCTGAGCTCAGAGAACAAACCACCACCACAATAATACATACTGTTTTTTTCTTTCGCTTAATCGCCCTGTTTTGAACCAAAATATGAAAGTTGACATAAGCGTTGATTAGTTCTGATGAACTGACAGATCAGCATCCAGTCAAATCCTTATTATTTGAACTTATCAGACCAATGAGAACTAGAGATTGGACTGGTTGACTACTTTGCTGTTGGTAGCACTTGCCTCGGATTCGACTGAATAGAATGTAACATAGTAGATAATCACAGTGATATTATAGAAATATTTTTATTAATTAGAGTCATGGATATCATTGTTTTAACACATAGAAGTCATCAATCGATCATTGTTAGACCACGATTAGAAACCTGGAAGCACTGGAGGGCCGTTTCTTACTTGTGCCGGACTCAACAGCAGTGAGCAACCACGACTCCTGCTACTCTGAGGGCGTGAACCCGGAACCTTCGGTCTCGCGCGCCAACGCCTAATCTCTGGACCACTTTGCCAGCACCCGTCCAGAACTCGAATCCTGCGAGAAGCAGGAGTCGTGGATGCCCATTGCTGATGAATCCCATACCAAGAAGAAACGGCCGTCCAGTTCTTCCAGGTTTCTAATGGTGATGATCACACCTCAACTGTTCAAGATATTTGGAAAAGGCATAGTAGAAATATACATTCTAAGAAGCCGAAACTAACTATATAGTTGTAGTGAAGGAGAACACAGGTGAGAGCAACCGAATTGTATTTAACGAAAATTGCAGAGTTACTCAGTAAAATAGGAAAACCATATCGTAAACGGTTAATTTGCAAATCTTCAATCCATCATCAATCCATTGTCTGACATTTATTTCACTATTCATGCGTTTCATACAAATTCCATTGTGTTCCCATACTTTTTCTTTCTTGATCTTGCCCCATCTTCTGCTGCTGCCAGACATTGCGTTTACACTCGCGTCATATACTACTTATAAGTAGCGCGCACCACATAGTCACTTATCTAATTCAAATGAACGATAGTATCATCAAAAGAAATGGTTTTAAAAAAATTCATTACAACTTACGTGTATAATAAAAGTGGATATTGAGTAATATGTGCTGGATCAAGTTCCGGTGGTAAATACAACTTCGCTTGAACATCAATTTGATTCCTAGTACCATTGCGTAATGTCAGCTTTGTGTATTCCACACGTGGTAACGCATGCGAGTTGACGAAGGATTCGAAAGCGCTATTGTTCACGAAGTATTTGATGATTTCTGTAGTTACTGTGACATCTTTAACAAGAATTGAGGAAAAAAATTAATGTAGAAAGATGTTTGTTTAAAGAAAGAGTCGTTGAAAACTAAGCAGTTCATATCAAGTGTATTGATATGATATTCAAAATCTGAAGTAAAGCATAACTTGATAATAAGATCTAATGATTTGTTTACACCATTCTTTCGTACAATATATAAGCAACACCGTGCCACAGTTAAAATAAGGTATCTTCTGGTCAGCCAATAATAGTTCCTATTCTAGTAGGTAATTTATAAACCTATTGTGCTTACATAGTGAGAAGACTCTGGGTCAGTTAAAAACGAAAACATTACATTGAATACTCTATTTGCACACCATCTTTGAGTCGTGACCTCCAACGCTCCATCCTCCTTCCATTCCTGGTGTTGCTTCCTTTCCTTCCTATTGGTACTCTATTTACTTGCTTTTGCTCCATTTGCTTTCCGTTTTCCTCTTCTGACCTGTTAGACTTCTTCTTTCACGTCCCTTCTTATACTACTTATATCGTTCGTATAAGTAGAACACACCGCAATGGAATATAACGAAAGTCAACTTTTGAATATTTGTTAGTTTTTACAGCTAAATTTTGAGTAGGAAGACGGTTGCGTTCAACGACGGACGAAGTATGCCACAATATAGGAAAATGAATCGCTAACCAGTTAGTTCATTAGCCGTACCAAGATCTTATGAAATATCAACTTATGGCAGAGGTATGCCATCTTTGCAGTCAGTCAGTCAGTCAGTAAACTTGACAAAATATACATATCAGTATAGCAAATACTTTCATTGTGTCAATTCCTTTTTTCATCTTGGCTCTGCAACAATCAATGAATACTCATCAAGTGGTTACGTAACGTACTAGTTGTACAGTATCACAACGATGACATAATAATATTAAGTGGTGTACACTACAGATCAACATGGCATCAATCCCTGAAGTTCATGGACGAGTGTACTTAGCCATGTCGGTAATTGTCGACTACCTGGTTGGGGTCTGCGAGATGATAATAATCGATGGTTAGATACCCTGAATGACATGGCTCAAAATCGTTTACAGTGGCACCGATGCATTTATTCTTTGTGCTCTCTCAAATCCTACTAATCTTCTGGGTTGGTCAGCACCTCTAGTTTTGACTTTCTACACTTTTCTCACTGAACCATATTTCTTGAATATCTTCTAATCCTAATCTCTCCGATTACTTCTAATACCTTTACTACCTCTACTACTATTGTATTTGAATTGACAATTACATCTCTGTGCTGATATGGTATGGCAACATGAACTGATGAACTTACGTACGGAGGTTCTACGCTGCATCTCACTGACTGACTGACTGACTGTACACAGTGGTACAAGTAAGATGCGAAACTAATTCTTATAAATAACATCCGTAATTACTAGTGATTAAAAGCTTGACACTTTATAATTCTGTCTATTCACTTGATAAAACAAGACTGTTTAAAATATGAAAACAGTCATCAATGATCAAATTATCAGACAGCATAACTTACTATTCGTTTCAGTGAAATTCTTGATAATTCTTTTCAATAAAGTTTTCGGAGTACCTGAACCTCGAACATCTTGAACTAAATATTTACCATTTGAAATAACTTCTGCCCAATTATATGTGTTATTGACATTTTCACAAGTAAGACAAGTCATATTGCCGATGGATTGTGAACTCCTTGAAAAATAAAAAAATAAAATTGAAGGAAAAAAAAGATATAAATCACCATCATCATGACTCACCGTTGTCGTGATGACAGATTGGTCAATGCTGAAATATTATTCTATCGAATATAGAATATAACGAGAATACTGTTATACAGCACCAGTCAAGGACAGCTGAAATGAGTCGTGTTAACAGGTAGACATTAAGGTTAGAGGATGGTCGTAAACTATAAGTATTTGATTATATGTATCTTCCAAGCATGCCGGTGCATTTCGCCACCACCGAGGAAGAATTAATGCCTATACTGGAAGTTGATTGTTCGGGAACGGATGGGAAATCGACTGATTAATCAGTGAATCTCTATTGATTGACATTGTTGGAAGAAATGTTACAATATAATCCCCCATCATTACCTACCTCGGACTAGTGACATTCACTGGCGCAAGAATAGGCCAGAAGAAAGCTCCGAGAAGCCGAACTAAATAAGCACCTAGTTCATGAAATCAAAAAACAATTGAACTGAGTCATGTTAACAGGTATAGATTACCTGTTTGTGGTTCGCATGATTATCTTAATCATAGTTAGACACTTTGAATGACAGGATTAGAAATCGTTTGGAAATTGAACAGATTCATTCACTCTTTCTTATAATAAACATGATGTGTACACTGGCGAGCCAATGAGCGGCTGAGCGAATCGTATGAACCAAGCGCTATAAGATAAAATCGTCATGGCGAGCGCCGGAAAGCAGGCAAGCGATTGAATAGGCGAATGAACGGGTGGAGCGATGTGGAGCGATGTGGAGAAGCTAGTGCATAGAACGAACGAAGCGACGTGAATTGGAGAAGGCTGTTGAGCCAACTCCTTGGATTACAATGCGAAACGAATGGGCCAAGGGAGCGGATGAACAGGCCAAAGCGCGTTGGAGTAGGCTAATGAGCCAACTCCCAGGATTACAGTGTGAGCGAATAGGCGAAGGAAACGATGTGGAGGAAGCGCCAGTGAGCCAAGTCAAGGAGACAGGAGCGTGACTAAGAATATATAGTCAGACAAAATATAAGACAGACATGAGCTAAGTGAAATAGGCACATATGAATAAAAGCGACGAATGACTGACAAGGTCAAAGACAAGTGGAACACGTTATGTGAGTCATCATACAAACCAGACAATAATAAATAAGAACGGCATGGTACATAATAAATTGTTGCAATACAAATGGCTTGGTTAAATAAATTAATCGAAAGGGCTTAACCAAGTTAGATTGTCAACAAACTGGTCTTATATGTGGAGCACTAAAAAAACATTCCCGAAGTTCAGATACCCTCTTCAATTTCTTAAATTTTAAATTACCTCTTATCACAGTCATTACCCTACGTATCGCTGAGACTTAAACTCATAAATTTCATCTCACTGTAGTTAATGTGTTGTTGCAGCTTGAACCGACATACCTACCTACCAGGTTCTATGTTGTGATCATCTTGCCGATTAATCATCGATTATTATCATCAACAACTGCATGGTCACCTAAAATAACATTTTACAATTCAAGCAATCATGTAGACTGGCGTTCGTCAAAGTACATTCACAATGCATATGAGTATATAATAAATACTAAAAGTATGTGTCAACAATGGTTACTGAATATTCAGTCAACAGTTAGTAAACAAACGTAGAACTTCATGCATACGTACATTAGTTCTTTTATTGTTTTGTGCTTGATGTAACGGCCAAACCACTGTACTAATGACCACACCGTAACGTTAGACCCCTCCGTTCAA
>OX103977.1:731961-791907 GCA_944470395.2 Schistosoma turkestanicum
ATTTTTTTTAAACAACTGTGTGTATGATTTATGTCACTAAATACTGTCAGTGGAGAGAAATTGCTAATCAGATAGGGAGGGGCAGTTAACTTTGTCACTTTTTGTAAATTTGATTTTCAATTTATTTTTTCATTTTTATATCCAGATAGTTTCATTTATTTGACAAAAGAACAAGATTTATTGATATTGGATACAACTACACTGAGAGAAACACTTCTTCTATCTCATCTTGTTATACAAGAGGTAATCAGTGAATTGACTCAATGTTTGTATGTCATTGTTCTGTATAATTTGTACTTTTTTGCACAATCCCATTTACTATTACAAAGATAAAATAAGTTTTAGTTGTGATCGAGTCCAGGTTGACTATGATCACCGCTAAATTTTTTGGTTAGCGTTTTTTTGGCAATTTAGTTTTTTGGTGGGATGGGGTCGCCAACCCCATGTCCAACCTTCCTCCTTTATCCGCCGGGCTTGGGACCGGCAGTAGCCCCTAAGGTTCTACTGGTGGAGTTATCATCGCTAAATACTAATTACTAATTGCTACCACGTCACGTTATTAAAAGGTAAAAATCCAGGGTAAAGAATATATTTGAAGGCGAAAGTGAGCAACATAACGAACAGAAAGGTTCTTTGTTTTTAATGTCAACTTGAAATACCTAAACGTTCATAATTTAGTCATTACTGAAAAAGTGGTGTTTTTTAATTAGTTAACTTAATAAGAAACATTCATTGTGGTGGTGATGGTTCGTTCTCTGAGCTGGAAGTTTTGGTTATGAAATTTTCATTAGTCTTTTGAACCACATCGTTATCAGCAGAAACTTCAAACAGAAGAAGTGAAGTATTCTATCTGAAGTTTGTGCTTATGTGTTAATTGAACATCAAACTGATAACTAACGACGAATTTCTTATGTTCTACTTGAAATTAACATGAAAACTATGATAATGACTATTATTTAACAATGATAATTACCAATTTACATACATAAATCCTCAAAAAGCATCCGTTTTGGATGCCAGCCCACTGGTCCACAGGTTGGGCGTGCGCGCACAATACCGACGGGTCCCGAGTTCAAATCCTGCCAGGTGTAGGATTCGTCGATGCGCACTGCCACTGATGAATAGTCCTATACCAGGAAGAAACGGCTGTCTTTCAGTGCTTCCAGTTTTCTAATGGTGTGGTCTAACAATAACTGATTGATTGATTGATTGATGATTTCAAAATGTGGAAAAAACACTAAATCCTCCATAATTCTGTACTGCTTTTGATTTCATAAAAGAATATTTCTCAATTATTTCTATGTGTGTACTTGCATCACCAGGATTACTTTTAAATTCTTTTGTTTTCTCTCTCTTTCTCTCTGCCAATAACAGAAAGCTGCATTCATGGAAAAATATTCTGTTGCCCCAGATTTATCATCAGTGATATTAGCTTATGATTTGAAAGATGTAAGTGTCAAAGAAATAAATTATTCGCCAATTCCATTTGTAATTTTTATTGTTCTCACTTACTGTCTAGTTTAGTGTGACGTTTTTCGGTCATAAATAGTAAATATTAACATTCAGCATACTAATGTAATGATCATGAGATATTTTAAAACTGAAATGAACGCAGAAAAATAGTAATTTCAAGGCCTAATAAAGTTGATTATTTTTTTAAATTACAACATTTTGAATTCTAGGGTTTGTTGGGGATCTTAGAGATCTCCAGAACTCGTTTGATAAATGCCATAATTTGGGATTTCATGTTTGCTAGCATGGGTTGATCAGTTGACATTGAGATTTCATTTCCCACCAGGAAAATCTTTGGCGGTGATTTGCTGCTGTGTATTTTCGTGTGCTATTTTCATGACTGTCTCAAGGACGTTTCTATGAGGTATAAATAAACGAGAGTTGTGTGCTTGATTGCATTGTGCTTGCTGAGTGTTTTTAGAATATACTTCTCTTTCGCAGTTTGAGGTCAAAGTAGCCTGGCTGGACGCTTGTAATTGTCTCGTTCGCGTTTATCGACTAAGGTGAACTCGTAATAGCTTCAAGCGTACACCTAATGATGAACCAAACAGGGTTGCTAGTAAAATCAGACAAAACTAGTTAATGCTGGAATGTTTAGCATCCAGTGTTGTTGACTTGGGATTGTAAGAATAAAAATCAAACTTATGATGGATAAGTATAGGTTGTCAATGTAACAAGCACCTCAGTTGGGTAGAAAAAGATCTGAGTGGTCTAGGTAATAATGTATCCTTGAATTTAAGTTTCACCCAATAGAAGTGCGGAAAAATTTAACTATAATTCTCCTGATATGCTTGAATGCTATTATGAGTTCATCTTACTCGGATAAACAGAAAGGAGATCAATGATTCAGTGACACGACAGGCTACTCTAATCCGATCGTCCTATGCCCCACTAACTAGAGGAAAAAGTCTTGATAAGACGTAGGGAACTGTATTCCACAGACACCCAGAAAGTACGATGTCCACAACAAGCGCACAACCCAAGCTTATTTATACAATGAGAAAACACCTTTGATGAGAGCCACAAATGAGCGTACTAAAATAATTCATCAACCAATGACAGCCAAGGATTTTTCGAGTGGGAAAGGCAAGCCGAAGGTCAAGAGTTTATTGGAAACACATTAATTTCCGTCCAGTTCGTACACTACGGATAGAATCATATTTGATAAATGACGACGAGTGTCATGTAAACCTCTAAAATACCATAAGTCAGTACACAAAAAATGGATTACATATTTTGAGATGGTGGAGAAAACTTGTAACTCAGGAGGATGATTGTGGTGGTGTTTGGTTCTCTGAGCTGGGTGTTTTGGTTGTGGAGCTTTCATTGTTCTTCTGCTGAACAACATCATCAGCACAAACTTCAGATAGAAGAAGTGAAGTATTCGAATTTCTCCACGTTTGACCTGTAGCTTGTTCTGCTAACCTCGGTCAACAACAACCAATCAAGATCGAGGTTAGCAGCAGAACAAGCTACAGGTCAAACGTGGAGAAATTCGAATACTTCACTTCTTCTATCTGAAGTTTGCGCTGATGATGTTGTTCAGCAGAAGAACAATGAAAGCTCCACAACCAAAACAACCAGCTCAGAGATCGAAACACCACCACAATGGATTACATATACATGGTTGTCTATTCTGAATACATGTAGCTTGTTTTCCGACCTCATTATCTAATATCAATGCGCCTTGAATATCTACAACTTGACGTAATATTTCAGTGAATTAGTTGAAAATTGAAAAGAATAATATAGATTCTTATGATACAAACTAACGGAAGTTGAACTGCTATATCTTTATCAAACTGAGACAAAGCGGTTATCTCTTTAAGTGATCAGTCATAGAACACAACTCTCTTGGCAAATTGTTTACGTTTAATCGGCTATTTACTAGAATTCCAATGTTATGATATGCTTTAAACACATCCTCCAGTTTTGTTGTTTACATAAAATCAATCATAAAGATCAATGAACTGTTCGTTTGAACAACCTAACCAGAAATCAGTTGATCAAACAGAAAATAAAGTTTCTTTAAACCTCAAACATTAAATGTCATTGATCTGTGAAACAAGTTATTGATTTTGCTTTAAAACAAACCTCGGCTTTGGAACTTTTCTTTTCATATTGATCATAGGGGAATGTTCCGTTGAGTCAACAGTTAGTTTTTTTCTCTTGAATTTCAGCCAACTCGACACAGTGGAAAGTCAAAATTCGATGTGGTACGCTTAAATCCGTAAGTGATGAATGAATTTTGCTGTCTTAAATAATAAGATGTTTCTATTTTTATAAAATGTTTAGCTCTGAAAATAGATTTTTGTATTGAATAGTTCAATCTAATAATAGAGAGAGACAGAGAGAATAATTCATCTCTTGGATCACTGGTAACTTTGCAATAAATTTGCATAAACATGCCTACATTGCATGGATTATATGATATGACACATGCCTCTCAATTTAGTACTTATTAAAAACATTGTTACAACCTGTAACGAACGCATTTGGGAAATTTCAAAAGTTTTAGCTTGTTTTACAATATACTAATAAAATTGTTTTACTGAATAGAAACAAACAATTGTATATCAATCAGTTAGAAACACTTTTTTTCAATTATTCTAGTTGCATAGAATATCCTCACCTATTATACAAATATATCTGTGATTCACTTAAACAACTTCATTTATGAGGTGGTATTTGGAACTCGTCATCAAGATGATGTGCCTGTAATCGTGTGGGGGAACGGATGCTGTTTGACAAATTTGGTCTTTACATCTCAAAAATAGTGCACACAGTATGAACTCACCCTAGATTGGTGGTGGTCACATTGCAACTTGATCAACAGAATTTGATCAGTGCTAAGAAGACTTACTTACTTACTAACGCCTGTTACCCCCAATGAAGCATAGGCCGCCCACCAGTTTTCTCCAACCAACTCTGTCCTGGGCTTCCCTTTCCAGTTCTTACCAGTTTTTGTTCATTCTTCTCATATCTTTCTCTATTTCTCGGTGTAATGTGTTCCTTGGCCTTCCTCTTTTCCTTTTGCCTTGAGGGTTCCATGTGAGGACTTGTCTCGTGACGCACGCAGGTGCTTTTCGTAGTGTGTGTCCTATCCACTTCCACCACTTCTTCATGATTTCCTCCTCCACTGCAATCTGATTTGTTCTCTCCCATAATACGTTGTTGCTGATGATGTCTGCCCAACGAATCCTAAGTATTTTTCGTAGACAACTGTTAATAAACACTTGTATCTTCTGAATGATGGCTTTGGTAGTTCTACAAGTTTCCACTCCATACAGTAGAACTGTCTTGACATTTGTATTGAAAATGGTGATTTTGGTTTTGGTTGGTTGAAAGTTGTTTGGAGTTGCAGATATTTTTCAACTGTAGAAATGCAGCCCTTGCTTTGTCGATCCGCGCCCTCACATGTGCATCGGATCCCCCTTTCTCGTCGATGATGCTGCCCAGATATGTAAAGGTGTTAACGCCCTCCGAGGTATCTCCATCAAGAGTGAGTGATTTGGTTGGTGCATGTTGTGTTGTATCGGAGAATTTCGCTTTTTACTTTATGTATGTTGAGACCTACCTAACTTTGTATATTTTAATAAATTCAATGGTTAAATATAATAGCATATGGTTTCTTATATTCAATATATATTAATTTTTAAATGACAACTATGAAAGATTACCCGAGAAAAGTAATCACTTTCACACATTTAAACGCATAATATTTTTTGTATAGAGTAACAAACAGAACTGGATCTGAAAGGCGAGTGGAAATTGGAGTAGGTGCTCAGTTGACAGAACAACCATTTTTAGACTTTGTCAAATGGTCACCAAACAGTAATTGTATTGTAAGTACTGTAGTCTGTTTATTTCATTTCCAAATGTCTAAACTGTGTACATCATTTGTGAATTTCTTTTCAAGTTTGATTCAGTTTTTTATTCGGAGTTGAAGGGGGAAACACTTAAACCAATTAACTGTGAATTTTGGTCCATTTGTTTTATTGTTCAGTCAAGTTATTGTTTCAGAGTTATTTAAAACATTTTTGTGAAAAGATTTGGTTGTAATGCTTACTAGTGACTGAAATTTGCATATATCTCACCTACAGATTCTATGTGAATATCACTTCGTATATTGTAGTTTTACATTCTCACAGTACACTTCATTAAACGTACTAAAAATAAAATAGATTTGTTTTACTGTTTAGTAGACCGAATAAAAACAGCGAAAATCCGAACTTCCTACTGATATGCTTCAAACTATTACGAGTTCAACTTACTCGGTAAACGAACGGAAGCAATGACTCAGAGACATGATTCTAATCCTTTGACCCTGCACCGGCTAACTACAGAAAAAAGTCTTGATAAGGAGTAGAGACTGTATTCTACAAGCACCCAGAAGTCAGGAGGTGGTTGTTAAGCACACAAATCAACCTTATTTATACGATGATAGCAACATACTCGGGAGAGTCACAAAATAGCCTACTAAAATGACCCATCAACCAATGACAGTCATGCATATGCTGAATGGGAAATGTGAGCTCAAAGTCAACTTTTGTGTGACTTTTGTGCGAAGACATAAAGAGATCCAAAATTGAGGACCCTTCCTAAGTGAGTCCCGGGGATCTGACGTCCTCAACACCTACTGTCTCGTCTTATTCTCACTCAGCAACTAGAATACCAACGTCAGCAAAATAATAGCACTATTTTAATTCTTGCTGAGTTTAAATAACTGAACATTGAATTTCGTACATTAGTCACAGGTTTTTTTCCAGGGAATATATCAAATACTACTTAAATTACAAACGGTAGTACAATGTAGCGTAATATACAAATATCTTAAAGTCTACATGTCAGCAGTAGTTGCAATGGCAGGTACACTAAATAAAGTTTTTTTCAAAGTGAATAATGAATAATTAACACTTATATATATATATATATATATATATATATATATTTATGAAAATGAGATAAAGATAGGCATGCACATATACAAAATAATCAATCAAATTGGGAATAATACCGTGCAGTTCATAAAAGAGTCTGTTTTATTCTACCATATTGCAAACAGATTAACGTTGATCAAGAATCCTCGCAACGTTTTTATTCCCGCTTTTCCAATGCTTTCGAACTAATCGACCTGTTTAGAATTCATCAAATAATTTTGCTTTTTTTAATTATTACATTATGGGGTTGTGAAGATCGTTGAGTTTTCATATTAAAATCAAGACCGAAGGTCCTGGGTTCGAATCCTGCGAGGCACAGGAGTCGTGGATGCGCACTGTTGATGAGTCCCACAACGGGAGCGAACGGCCATGAAATGCTTCTAGGTCTAATGGTGGTCTAACACTGATTGATTTACGATTTTAATTATTAGTTCATTTACATTACGAGGTTGTGAAGATTGTTAAGTTACACGTTCTTCGAAACCATGAATTGATCAATGTTAAACCATCATTAGAAACCTCGAAGCACTGAGAGATGGCCGTTTCGTCCTGTTATGGGACTCTTCAGCAGTGCGCTTCCGTGAATTTGATCAAGTTAGACATTAACACCGTTAGCTACCAGCTCAGTGGTCTGACGGTTAGGGCGTTCGCGCACAATACCGAAGGTCCTGGGTTTGAGTCCTGTGGGGTGCAGGAGTCGTGGATGCTCACTGCCACTGAGGAGTCCCATACCAGGACGAAACGGCTGTCTTTCAGTGCTTCCAGATTTCTAATAGTAGTCTAAATGTGTTAGTTGAGTGACTAATTATGCAATTTTTATTCGTTCGAGGTATTTGTCTCTCTCTAAATTATATGTACATTTTCTAATATAATTATTATTTTATTGATTTAGGCTTTTGTAATGCAGAAAAATGTTCACCTGTTATTTCATCCATTGGATGCTAATCTAAGAAAAGTTGTAAATCTTACCCAATCCCTGCCTCAAGGTCATATGGTTTATGGATTATCAACTTGGTTATATGAAGGTATGTAATGTTGAAGGTTGCACTGGGGTTATTTATTATGCAACAGTCTTTTAATATAACTAACATAAAGCAAAGTAGGAAGACTTATGATTCAGTTTACCAAAGAAATCGAATTCTGAAAACATATTTACGGTTTGTATATGAGTATCAGACGACGAATTCTATGAAGATAAACTCATAGATCTTTAGTTATTTTTGATCAGCTTTGTGGTTGTAATGTTAGCGAAAAAAAATAAACAGTTAAGAATATCATCTGGAGTTGATGAGTTATCAGCGACCTGTTCGAAAACACATTGTTTAAGTGAAAGTTTTCAATGAGATATACTAGCCATGGGGTTTGATTCGGTAATTGGAATCGTTTTACGTATAAATTAAGCGAAGTAAGACTATTGAGATTACCCTCATTAGTAATGATCCCATACTACTAATGTAGACATGGTTCATTCTTCAACTCTGTCGCATTTGATGTCAGTAACACTATGTGAATAACTTCACTTTCAAAGCTACGGTTTTATCGGTAAGTTTGTCCAAAAGTTGATGAGTCCCATACCACGACGAAACGGCCGTCTCTCAGTGTTTCTTCTAGGTTTCTAATGGTGGTCTCACATTGATCGATTCATGGTTTCGAAAAATATGTAACTTAACAATCTTCACAACAACCACGTAATGCAAATTACCTGTGCTCACTAGTGACTAGCTTCGTGAGCAATCTTCTCCGAGTTCTAGTGGGAAGACGTGACCAGTGAATTTCAACCTGTTCGGGTATAGATAGTAACCACTACCGAAGACTGTGTATGAGGTTGCGCAACTCCGTGAATTTGAACAAGCTAGACATTACCAACGTCAGATACCGGCTAAGTAGTCTATCGGTTAGGGCGTTCGTGCACAATACCGGAGGCCCTGGGTTCGAATCCTGCGCGGTACAGGAGTCGTAGACGCGCACTGCTGAGGAGTCTCGTACCAGGACGAAACGGCCATCTCTCACTGCTTCTTCTAGGTTTCTAATGGTGGTCTAACACTGATCGATTCATGGTTACAATTAAAACATAACAATCTTCATAACCCCGCCATTAAAAAGTCTATTATAATCTATCGAACCTAGAACTATCCCAATAACTCGTGGGATCATTAGAAATCTATGTGTTTGAGCAAGTGATCAGATAGTTATCAATTTCATTCTTAATTCAAGTTCTTGTAAAAAAACTTCTCATTTGCAGAGGAAGTTTTACACACAAATGAAGCATTATGGTGGAGTGATACGGGGAAATATTTAGCTCTGGCTGCATTCGATCAAATCAATGTTAGTACATATGAAATAATGAAATTCGATGCTCATGAGTTTAAGAATAAAAATATAAAAATGAAATATCCAATGGTAAGTCAGATATATTAAATGGTCGAAATGATATATATAAAAATTTTTTATTGCACATTTGATAGACAGACAGACAGATACAACGCAGAACTTCGTGCGTACGTACATCAGTTCAGGTTGCCATACCACATAAGCACAGAGACACAACTGTCAGTTCAAATCCCATAGTGGTAGAAATAGTAGAAGTATTAGCAGTTATGGAGAAGATTAGGGAGCGAAGATATGATTCGAGAAGTATAATTCAGTAAGATAAATTTAGAAGGAGAAAGATGGAGATGACGAGAAATGCAGAAGCTTAGAATTTTATAGAACACAAAGAGTAGATGCATATGCGCCATTGCAAACGATTCTGAGCCATGTCGTTCAAGGTCTCTAACCAGCGGTGACTATCGTCTCATGGACCCCAACTATGTAGTTTACATCTACCAACATGACTCAGTCCACTTGTCGTCAGTGACTTCATGGATTTGTGCCATGTTTTGATTCGGCTGCCCCTAGCTTTCTTCCAACCTACTCCTACACCACAAAACAGCTCGTCGAGGCAGTCGGTGGTTGTGCATACGTAACACATGTCTCAACCACCTCAACTGATGAAGTTTCACCACTTCATCTATCGATTTGCCATCCCTACCTAGAACTCGTTTCCTAACGACATAATTGCTTATACGGTTGTCCAAGGATACATGAGCGATGCTTCGGAGACACCTATGATCGAAAACCAATAACCAACGAATATCTTCTACTCTGACTGCCCATGTTTCACAGCCATAAAGTAAGACGGAGCGAACTACTGCGCAGGACACTCGTCCTTTAGTCAGAAAACGGATATCTCGCCTACGCCAAAGGTGACGCAGGTTGGCAAAAGCCAATCAAGCCTTCTGTATCCGAGCTGAGATTTCATCAGTAACCAGGCCATCAGCACTGATGAGACTCCCAAGATAAGTGAAGCGGTCTAGACGTTCGACTACTTCATTCCCTATCACTAGTTCAGGTGCCAATGCATATTTATTGAACATTTATTTATTTTTGAATCTTGTAGTGATGGGTTTTTAAAGTGTATTCTGTTTATCAGGTCAGTATATCAGACTGTATTTGAGATGGCTCAAATGGGTTGGAATAAAGACTCTTGAACTTAATAGTGTTATGGGATGTGAATGCTAGTTTTTTGTCAAGTATAATTAATTTTTTAATTGGGAAACCGGAGAACGTTTGGAGACAAAACCAATATCAAAGAACTATGTCATTCTAGCCTTAGGCTCTTCAGAACTGTACACACACAAAAATGATATAAGAACTAACTGAATACCATTTGTTTTATTATATCCACTTGACTACTAAATTAGAATTCAGTAGTTCAGCTAATTGGACTAAATCATACGCTAGCAGCCAAATAGTACGTGTGTGATAGGTGGAATGATTTGATTAAGCTAGTTATGATAGATTTTAGGAACGTTTACAGTTCATCTTAAAATTCATCCATTATTGAGTATTTGATTACTGATTATTTTAAATAGCATGGTATTAATTTTAAAGCGTCACTTTCAAGGCTAGAATCAGCTAGAAAATAGCCAACTTATAAAGTTCCTTTAATGAACAAAAATATCTCTTTAATATAACACTCGTTAATTAATCATCGATCATGTTTGATTTTTTGCAATACTCAGCAGGAGAATTTGAAACTTGGTTTTGTACGTGTACTCAGTAGCAAGGTTGATTTGACTGAATTCTTGATGAAACTGATTGTCAGGTCACCATTGGAAACTTGGGAGCACTGGACTGGTATGGGACTCATCAGCAGTGCGCATCCACTACCCCTGCTACTCGTAGAATTTAAACCCGAAATTCTTCGGTCTTGTTTGCAAGCGCCCAACCATTGTACTACTGGATCGGTAGGAGTCATGGATGCGCACTGCCACTGATGAGTCCTATACCAGGACGAGACGGCCTTACAGTGCACCCAGGTTTCTAATGGTGGTCTATCAATGATTGATTCATGATGTCAATGACAAGCAACAATCTCCATAACTCTCATTGAAGAATAAATTAAATTTTTATAAAAGATAACCGATTATACAATAGTTTATAAGCAGTATGTTCGATAGTAAGATTGTGTGGATAGGACATTCATTAGCTTTCTATTTGTCGTATTGTGGTGCACGCTACTTATAAGTAGTATATGACGCGAGTGAAAACGTAATGTCTGGCAGCAGCGAATGGGGGAAGATCAAGAAATGAAGAAGAGTGGGAACACAATGGAATTTGTATGAAACGCATGAATAAGTGAAATGTCAGACAATGGATTGATGATGGATTGAAGATTTGCAAATTAACCGTTTACGATATGGTTTTCCTATTTTACTGAGTAACTCTGTAATTTTCGTTAAATACAATTCGGTTGCCCTCACCTGTGTTCTCCTTCACTACAGTATATCAACTGTACTAAATGCGGTTGGGCTTTTGTATTCTTATTTCCATTCGTGGACGTTTGTGTTAGTGTAGTTTCTCCCATCGGGAGATATCCAAATAGGCTGGAGTTAGAAACTTTGAAGGATTATATGTAAGACCATTTGGGGATAGATCGTCATATAATGAGCTCTAAGAACTCATTATTTTCAAAGAGGTTTGTAGAGCAAGAAACTGATATTCATACAGTCAGATCACTCACACACCTCGACAAACGTGTTTTTGTCTGAACCACTTCTAGGATTTAGTGCTGGTTCCAAGCCTTAAAAACGTTATTCTATGGTAATTTAACAACTATGCCTCATTAACCATAAACAATGAAAAATTTGATTCGATCGTGAAATGATGCCATTGTTAACGTATCAATAATATCTTAATTCATACAATTTTTTTTATTCTAGGCAGGTGAGACGTCTGTATATAATAATCCAGAGGTCACTTTATATCTGTACGATATGACAACATTGAATTATCAAATAATTCCACGACCTAAACAAATTCCTAGGTGAGGATTTTTTCAAATTTTTTATTTCATTTGATATCTATTACTTAACTGTATGGTATGTTACTGTTGGGGATGTTAGATCCCCAACACAACTCGCTTGATAAATGCCCCAATTTTGGATTTCACGTTTGCCAGCATGGGCTGATCAGTTGACCTTGAGACCACATTTTCCACCAGGAGAATCCTTGGCTGTGATTGGCTGCTGTGTATTTTAGTGTGCTATTTTTGTGACTGTCCCACTAGGACGTTTCTATGGTGTATAAATAAACGAGAGTTGTATGCTTGATTGTATTGTGTGATTGCTGAGTGTTTGTAGAATATACTTCTACGCTTACGAAGCCTTTTTTAATTCCGCTGGGATTCAAGTTAGCCTACCTGGACGCTGGTAATTGTCTCGTTCCTGTTTATCGACTAAGGTTAACTTGTAATAGCTTCAAGCATACATAGTGACGAACATAATAGTTACATCGACACTCTCAACATTAATTCGTTATGCCTACAAACGAATAAATGATAAAAAACTTCTCATTGCTAATATGCAACTACATATATGATAGAAAATGTTAGGACAGTCATCCAATATCCTACAAGAACTATTGGTCGATTCCTATTGGTTCATTTCTATTGGTCAACTTTACGATCGTTCTAGATATCAATGTCATTGTTTCTGATTGGTTGTCCTAACCATCAATTTCACTTTAAATGTTACTTCCTATTGGTCGTCTTGACTGTCAATGTCACAGACTTTGATGCTGTTTCCTATTCGACCAAAATGTATAAATACGCATAATTTGTAGCGTTTTATGACCAGGATCCGGATCTTTAGTCCGAGGTCCTGATAGTCTTCTGGACTTGGACCTCGTACTTTCTGAATGCTTGTAGAGTACAGGTTCTACTTCATATCAAGTCTTCTTATTTTTACTCAATATGGGGGTTGAGACACTCGGATTAGAGTAGCATGTCGTGTCACCGGATCCTCGATCCTCGCTCTCGCTCGTTTTATGACTAAGGTAAACTCGTAATATAGTTCAAGTATATCAAAATGACATTGTTACATGCAGGCAGTCGTAACAGAAAATTCACCAGCAAAAAATATGATTTTTCCGAATGACACTGACACGTTTGCTATATCTGTATCTGCTATTCTGAATTGAATAAATTAAACCATATATGTCTAGGTTCTTAATTATTGTTCTATCACATTTAGATAAATAAGCGAAAAAATATGTCGTCAGGAACGTTTCTTCCTCTATCACACTCTTGTTTACATATCACAGAACCATGACGATTCTTTGTTCACATATTCATTTAATTTCATAATGATGCGTTAAGTTACTGAGTTTTGTAGTCGGTCCAATTTCATGCGAAAACTAATCATGTTACATTGAATAGATTCATTGTATTTTCAATAAACAACATAGTAATTCCTCGGCAGTGCGCATCAACGACTCCTGCACCCCGACAGGATTCGAACCCAGGACCTTCGGTATTGTGCGTGAACGACTAACCTTTAGACCACTGAGCCAGTATTTAACGATGTTAATGTCTAACCAGATCAATTCACGGAGTTGCGCAACCTCATACACAGTCTTCCGTAGTTACTGTTTAAACACGAACAGGTTGAAGAAGCATTGAGAGACGGCCGTTTCGTGGTCCTGGTATGGGACTCATCAGCAGTGCGCATCCACGACTCCTGCACCCCACAGGATTCGAACCCAGGACCTTCGCCACTTTGCGCGAACGCCCTACCCGTTAGACCACTGAGCCGGTATCTATCGGCGTTAATGTCTAACTTGATCAAATTCACGGAGTTGCGCAACCTTATACACAGTCCAGTGCTTCTTCCAGGTTTCTAATGGTGCTGATCTAACATTGATCGATTCATGCTTTCAAAAAATGTGTAACTTAACAATCTTCACAACAACCCCGTAATGCAAACAGAGTAATTGCACATGGTATGCTGAGTCATTCGGAAATAAATCAATAGTCGATCAATAAATTTACCACATCTTATTATTACTATTTTTGTGTTTTCTAGTGACGGTTTACTAGTAATGACACGCTGGATGAATGATGACATATTTATCCATGCATGGACAAATCGTATTCAAAATCGTGGTTGGATATGTGTATTCAGTCGATTGTTGAATCAGAGTTGGGTAGTAAGTTGATGAAACATTGTGTGTGTTTGTGTCTGTCTAAGTGGTCCTTCTTTTTTTAAAAATGTTTTGCACAATAGAATCGTGAAGAATTCATCGATTAACTGTAAGCTATACAGATCCTCTGTATTGTGTGTGATAAGCGGCGATTCAGTAGTATTTAACTGTAGAGACATGAAATGTATCTCTGCTGATCATATTGTGGTGTGAGCTACTTATAAGTAGTATATGACGTGAGTGTCAACGTAATGTCTGGCAGCAGAAGATGGGGGAAGATCAAGAAAGGAAGAGTGGGAACTTAATGGAATTTGTATGAAACGCATGAATAGTGACAATGAATTGATGTTTTACAACAGGAACAGTCCAGTTCGATATGATGAACTGATATTTTGCAAATTAACGATTTACGATATGGTTTTCCGATTTTACTGAGTAACTCGTAATTCGTAAGTACAATTCGGTTGCCCCACCTATGTTCACATTTTCATTTCATCCACCAAGTAGTAAGCTTAATCAAATTATTTTGAGATTAACATTTAGAAATTTCCATTTCCAGCATTGGCCACCGACCAGCGAATTATTTTTCCTAGTTAGCGTTTTCTTTAGCGAGTTGGAATTCTACAAAATGAGGTCACTAACTCTATGCCTCCTTTATTCTGGCTTGGGACTGGCAGTAAACACCATAAGGGCTCCAGACGGAGTTAGTTCAATTACGTAATAAGAAGTACACAAACATTTAGGTAGTGAAAAGTATAAATGGAAGGAGGTGGAAAATGACAAACAAAGACTTACTTACTTACGTACGCCTGTTACTCCCAATGGAGCATAGGCCGCCCACCAGTTTTCTCCGGCCTACTCTGTCCTGGGATTCCCTTTCTAGCACTTTCCAGTTTTTGTTCATTCTTCTCATGTTTTTCTCTATTTTTCGGCGTAATGTGTTTCTTGGCCTTCCTCTTTTCTTTTGATCTTGAGAGTTCCATGTGAGGGCTTGTCTTGTGACGCAGTCGGGTGCTTTCCTATCCACTTCCAACGTTTCTTTCTGATTTCCTCTTTCACTGCAATCTGGTTTGTTCTCTCCCATTGTAAGTTGTTGCTGATAGTGTCTGGCTAACGAATCCGAAGTATTTTGCATAGACAACTGTTAATAAACACTTGTATCTTCTGGATGATGGCTTTCGTAGTTCTCCAAGTTTCCGCTCCATACAGTAGAACTGTCTTGACATTTGTATTGAAAATCCTGATTTTAGTGTTGACGACAAACAAACACGGAGTGTAAAATAAAAAATTCACTGAACCGTTAATCAGACCATATACGACCACAGAAGAAACTGGACTATCACAAATTTCTTCTGAACACACAATTAGAGTTGTAGGTTTCGGTGCCCATAACTACATGCTATTTGAGGGAGACGAAATCGTACTCTATATGCAGCAGATCAGTTGAAATGATTCAGGTTTTATCTCTTCTGATTGACACATCTGATTGACAGTGTTTATATTGTAGATATTTCAAAAAACATTGATTTTTTGATTATTGTCTATGTCTGTGGTAGTTTCATAAACTTATCATCATATCTCTTATTTTCAGTTCTTTAAAATTGGATATGAAAATGGATGGGTGGATTTGGTAAGTAAACTACCCTGACTTTGATATCTTAGAATTAAATTTATATTAGAATTTTACTGTGTTTATTACCGAGGTTTACCTTATTTATGGAGTAGGTTATATTTCTGTCTGCCAAAAACAGGACAACTTTACTGCTCATTGGTTCTTTCTAACCTACTTTGTTTCTGTGAAACTAGACTTCTGAGAAAATAGAGGGAATTCATAGGCTTCTAGAATTTGATCAGTGATATCTTCAAAACATTGCGCTCGTTGGATGTATGACACAAACAAGGTAATGTTGAGGCTAGACGAGAAATTGAAGAGGAAAATTTGTGACGACGTAGCTTGGAAGAAATCTACAGGTCGAATAAGCAGAACATGAAATCTGTCAAGTTATGGATTTGGGAAACGATGAGTAGTAGACACAGTTTACCATAATACATATTATTACAACAAAAATAGTTCACATCAACGAAAACCAAATGTTTTTATTCCAAAAAACAGTACCAAAATGGATAAACACCCAAAAATCAGCGTTCTATCTTTGGTCAGACGAATCAAATCTGAAATACGATATAGAAAGTTTTAAATTTCATCTAAAATTGTTTGTTTATTCCTCACAAATCTTCCCAAACTTATACCCCATACCGAAACAGATCAAAAATGTCCAAACGTTCAAGGTCATCAGTAGTGTCAATTAGGAATGAAATTCGACAATATCAGTCCATAAAGTCACTGATTATTCGACTGAATCTTATTGGTAGACGCAGGCAACCTGTTTGCATTTCGTGTTATAGATAAAACTTATCATTGGAGACAATGAATGACATGCCTCGGAATCGACGGTGATGATAGCTCAGATGCATTCAGTTTTTGTCTTCCTCTAGATATTGAAATTTTAGAAAATTATCTCAATTTTCATCCCGTGAATTCATTATTTCTTATAGAATCGTATTTTCAAACTGTACTGTTTATTTTTCAACTTCTACTACTCGTGGATTTGTCTAGATATTAGTAACTTTCTGCGTTGGTATAGTATATATGATAACTTGAACCGATGGACATATATTTCTTGTTTAACGGTGTGTATAACTGACCGACTGAAAGCGATATCAGTTTTACGTTACAATCAATCTATCAGACGGCATCAAATAACTAATTTTCGTCAATAGATAAAACGTTTTTTTAAGTACAAAAGCTTAGTTCTAACCAACCAAAAAAGCATACTTTCACCTTCATATTTTTTTATACTCATTAATCAATTTTTCATTTCCTTCCGGTTTTAAAGAGTTAGCCATCGATTGTCGAAACACTCATGACAGAATTAAAGTAGTTTTCAGTAGAATAAATAATTTCAATGCACTCAAGCGGAAATAAAACTTATGTGATATGTCAGAATAGACTCCTATACTAGCATTGCATTTTATAAGAAAACCAAACAGTCGATGGGTGATTGCGATACTGTATTAGTATATGAGCAAATTATCTCTTAGTCGCAGGATTAACCTCACTTAATAGTTATCAAACGAATGACATAAGTTTCCTCCCATCTATATAACTGACTAGTGGACTTTCTTTTTTCGTGAAAGATTACAGTGTGAACTGCCGATTTTGCGAATTGGCAGCTGTGAGCTTTCATTGAACCACTGTCTAATATGCAATTGTTAAACTGTTACAGGGTTGTGAAGATTGTTAAGTTACACACTGCTGAGGAGTCCCATACCAGGACGAGACGGCCGTCTCTCAGTGCTTCCAAGTTTCTAATGGTGGTCTAACATTGATCGATTCATGGTTTCAAAAAATGTGTAACTTAACAATCTTCACAATAACCCCGTAATGCAAATTACCTGTGCTGACTAAAGACGACTAGCTTCGTGAGGAATGTTCTCCGAGTTATAGTGGGAAGACGTGACGAGTGAAGTTCAACCTGTTCGGGTGTAGACAGTAACTACCGAAGACTGTGTATAAGGTTGCGCAACTCCGTGAATTGATCTGGTTAGACATTAACACCGTCGGATACCAGCTCAGTGTTCCGATGGTAAGGCGTTCGCCTACAATACCGAAGGTTCTGGGTTCAAATCCTGCGGGGTGCAAAAGTCGTGGATACGCACTGCTGAGTAATCCCATACTAGGACGAAACGGCCGTCTCTCAGTGTTGCCAGGTTTCTAATGTTGGTCTAACATTGATCAATTCATGGTTTCAAAAATGTGTTAAACTGTTAGTTTAAGTTAATTCATAAAAACGTTTTTGCTATTTACATTCTAATTATTTTCAAATTAGCACTGTTATCATGAATGGAGATCAACAAGTTTCCTACTGTTTATTGCTCGTTATATTGATTAATTTAACAGACTATTACTAAATAATAAAACATTGTGTTCCACAAATCCATAGCCATGGTCAATAACTTAATTGAAAGTACAACGTTACCAAACAATTAGTCCCTTTTGTAAAATTTTGATAGAACAGTGAGAAGACGTAATTGATCTGAAAGATAGTGTGTGCGCGCTATACATATTTCAAACAATCTGGCTACTCGAAAATTAAAACCCCCCTTATGGATGTAGAAACAATTTGTCATAACCTTGAATTTACCCTGGTAACCTTTAAGCCTATGGAGTAATGTGACAATTTTCTTATCCTTACTTTTTCTTTCCATATTATTTTTGAATAGAGAAATAAGAAGACGCATTTTGTGAGATAGTACCATTTCGTGTACCATTTCTCGTCAGTCACATACAAGCAACATGTTATTTGTGTAAATACAGCAGTTTTGAAGATAAGGTTAAAATCTCTTATTCAGTATGACATTCACTCACTAGAAGAAGCATGGTAAACAAAGGTCAACATACAGTTGTTTTTGATCACATAAAGTTGGACTTCTCCGACCAATCAAAATAGCTTCGAGTAGTTTCAATGTGTGTGGGTTTTGACGACATGTCACAACTGCAAAGGCTGATTTTAGGTCAATTTGATGACCACTCATCATTAGATGTTTTGCAATGGACGAGGCTGGGTTTCTTGATCGATTTTGAGACGATGGGCTAGGTGGTGGATGAATCATGGATTTGATTAACCATTTTGGAATATGTTCCCCTATCCTGTCTTTCAATCGGCGATCTGCTCACCCATGTAACTTTCTCCTCAGTTACATGTGAATTGGTAAATACAGTGGGATTTGGACTGAATCGGTCTTGGAGACTTGATTGGTGTAACTGAGATCGATTGAGTTGTTGTGATAAGCCTCAGATTAGCTGCATTGAAGGTCTTTTTTATTGCAGCTGCAGTCTGTTTGGTTGTAATTTTCATGCAAGGATCATCCTTGAAGGGTAACTGTAGGTACACTGGTTTCTTGGGCACATCAGTTACTATCAGCTTCGTCGTAGTTGTGTTCTGATGACCAATATTCTGTTAATTTTCTCTCTCCCTTATTTACAATCATATCCTTATGTGTATTTGAACTTTTATTAAAATTGACCTTTTATTCATCTTCATGTATAAAATGCCTTGACAAGTGTGCATATGTGTGACCATATTGTTCGAAATGTGTAGCTCAAATACATCACACTATTTTTCAGATCAATTACGTCTTCTCACTGTGCTGTCAGAAAGTAAAAAGTTGAAGGAAACTGTAACTGTAACATTCTCGAAAGGTAAAATATCATGGTAATTCTGAATATAGAAGTTATTCACTCTGTCATGTTTACACTGAAATCATAAATCAATCATTGTTAGACCACCTTAAGAAACCTGAATGCACCGAATAGCCGTTTTGTCGTAGTGTGGGACTGGTCGGCAGTGCACATCCGCGAGCAAACGTTAAACCTCTAGACCGTTGAGCCAGCATTCAACGGTGGTAATATGTCCAACTTTGATCACTCTGAGAATTTCACACAACCTCACCCATTGCCTATTGAAGTAATTGTATACACTTGACAGGACTGAACTCCAATAGACACAGTTTCTCACTAGGAATCCAAGAATTTCCTCACGAAGCTGGTCATTTGTGAGCACTATCATTCTTAATGGCTGTTGGTCAGTAGTGACAATAGGATCGAGAATTGTTTTATGGTTAATACATGGCGTGCAATGAAATGTTTTCGTTGACATCTAGAGCTTCCTACAAATGATTTACGCTGTAACGTTGTTGACAGTTAAAAATATAACATTGATTGATCTAGAATTTAACAATTGTATTTCTATAATTATACATCTATTCACCTTATCTCTTTCAGTTCAAGCAGATTACTGTGGAGCCTATAATTAATAAGCAAAATGCAGAAATGTTAATCATACTTCCAAGAGATTATTCAGAAAAAGGTTACAGAGGTATAGCAAAATTAAAAATTGTAAGTATTATCATGTGATTACTAGTTTGTTTTTTTTTACGTTTCTATCATTTGTACAACATTTAACTGAATCTATTGTAAGCAGAGTTCGGCAGTGGAATCCATGACAAGCGTTTCGTTTTATGTGGGACTCGTCAGCTGGATGTATTTGTATCTTAGGATGAATATTCACTGCATCTTCGCTAGTACTGTTTATAACCTATTAGCTATATCAATCCACTGTTTACACAGGATGCCCATATGCCAAACGAGATTGATCGATTGCAGTACTAAACATCAATACTTACTTACTTACTTAAGCCTGTTACTCACAATCGAGCATAGGCCGCACACCAGTTTTCTCCAACCAACTCTGTCCTGGGCCTCCCTTTCCAGTTCTGTCCAATGTTTGTTCATTCCTCTCATACCTTACTCTACTTCTCGGCGTAGTGTGTTCTTTGGCCTTCCTCTTTTCTTTCGACCTTGAGGGTTCCATGTGAGGGCTTGTCTTGTGACGCAGTTAAGCACTTTTCGCAGTATGTGTCCTATCTACTCCCACCGCTTTTTCCTGATTTCCTCCTCCACTGGAATCTGGTTTGTTCTCTCCCATTGTAAGTTGTTGCTGATAGTATCTGGCCAGCGAATCCGAAGTATTTTGAGTAGACAACTGTTCATAAATACTTGTATCTTCTGGATGATGGCTTTGGTAGTTCTCCAAGTCTCCGCTCCATACAGTAGAACTGTCTTGACATTTGTATTGAAAATGCTGATTCTGATTTTAGTTGGCAGTTGTTTGGAGTTGCAGATATTTTTCAACTGTAGAAATGCAGTCCTTGCTTTGCCAATCCACGCCCTCACATCTGCATCGGATCCACCTTTCTCGTCGATGATGCTGCCCAGATATGTAAAGGTGTTAACGTCCTCCAAGGCATCTCCATTAAGAGTGATTTGGTTGGTGCATGTTGTGTTGCATCGAAGAATTTTGCTTTTTCCTTTATGTATGTTGAGACCTACTGCTGCAGAGGCTGCTGCTACACTAGTCGCCTTCTCTTGCATTTGTTGTTGCGTGTGCGATAGAAGAGCCAGATCATCTGCGAAGTCCAGATCGTCCAGGTGCGTCCTAACTGTCCGGTTGATACCGTGCGTCCCTCCAGATGTCGACGTCTTCATAATCCATTCGATTGATGAGCAGGAGAAAGAGAAAGGGTGAGAGTAAGCAACCTTGCCTCACATCGGTCTTCACCCCAAAAGAGTCTGTCAGCTGACCTCCGTGCATCAATGTGAAGGTTCAAACATCCAATAAAAATGAATCATTCTATTACTAGTCTATCATTTCAATCAATTCACGGTTTCGTGCAACTTCATTCACTGTCTTCGGTGAGCACTGTTTCACACCCGAACTGGGTTGAACTCCCCTGGTGACGACTTCTCAATAGAACTCGGAAAAGATTCCTCACGAAGCTAGTTACTAGTGAGCCATGTAATTTTCAAGACCAAAGGTCCCGGGTTCGAGTTCTACATGGTGCAGGAGTCGTGGATGCGTACTGCTGATGAGTCTTGTATCAGGACGAGTTGGCCGTTTAGTTCTTGCAGGTTTCTAATGGTGGTCTAACAGTGATCTATTCATGATGTCAAGAAGTAACTCGAAAATCTCCACAACTACATTATGCAAATAGTCTATAATTAAAAACTGTTTAAGCAATCGAAATCATGTCTAATATCTTGGTATGATGGAAAAGAGAACACTTCACAGTAAAGTATACCGATGAACTAATCAGATAGAATATGATGGATCTTGAACTTTTAGCGCAGTTCAAAACTCTGTGATGGATAGTTTGGCTGAACCATGTAGAGAGCTTCATAAGAACAAAAGAGTAAGTAACTAAGGAAACACGAGAAGGCTACAAGACTGTAACAGTGATCCTTAAAAACGAAAGTGATCAGCTTATCCAGGGAGAAACAATCGAAAAAGAATACATTCCGAACAAGTATAATGAATTTGTCCAGACAGTTTGTAAAAAGAACTATCTGCATTCATCTAAACTTGTTGCAAAGGCTACATTGTTTTCTAACATATCAAGTTCAACTCTCAAAACTGAAAACCTAGAAATCTAAGAATATATAACTCTGATCACTACACAAAATGGAACAAAATATAAGCAACAATTTTATTCATTAAATGATTACTTTGAGATTGACATCTTGAAAATAACCCGAATTCGGGAATCAGACCTAGTAATTTCGGTCTCGCGCGAACAGCTTCCTCCAAACCCAGACTACTGAGTTGAGATATACAAAGGTATTGTTATCTAAATCATATTACATGCTCAGTAGTGACTACGTTCGAAAGGACGTTTCTCAGATTCTAGCAGAAAGCTATGACCAGTGGAATTCATCTGTGTTCTACAATAAGCCTTACTTTACTTCATGAAACTGTTGGGGATGTTAGATCCCCAGAGAACTCGCTTGTTAAATGCCTTATTATTTGGATTTCACGTTTGCCAGCATGGGCTCACCTTGAGATTTCGTTTCCCACCATTAAAATCCTTGGCTGTGATTGACTGCTGTGTATTTTGGTGTGCTATTTTTTGTGACTGTCCCAAGGACGTCTCTAAATAAAGGCAATTTGAGTGCTTGGATTGATTGTGTGCTTGCTGGGTGTTTGTAGAATACACTTTCTTATTTATATCAGGACTTCTCTTTTGCAGTTTTGAGATGAAGGTAGCCTACCTGGACGATCGTTCATTGTCTCATTCGCATTTGTTGACTAAGGTGAACTCGTAATAGCTTCAAGCGTACTTAGTGACGAACATAACAAAAAAATATATTTCGTTAGCTTTTATGAAAAAAATTTTGTAAAAAACAAAATAAAACCAGTTGTTGTTTTAATTTCTAGCCATTATCATCCTCATCATCAAAATCTCTTCAATTACCAACATGGATCATTACACCGAATTTCGATGTGAAAGAAATCTTATATTACGATGGTAAAGATGAAATTATTTTTATTGGAACAGGACCTGAATCTAGAAATGCTCATGTTTATTGGTAAGTATAAAAATCATATTAGAACCAAATTAAGTAATATAAATGCGGAACTTTTGGATAAAGAAAGTTTCTGACAACTTGCATTACTTTAGGCGTGGGTGAGATATCTGTCTATTACTCAAAAGACGAGTCTAGCAGACAACTGTTAGCGCCTTTCTACTAAACAGGAGTGATAGATGATCAGTAAGAGTTTAGGATATTCGTAAATTACTAGCTTCGACCATCAGTGCCTTAGATGCCTTGCTCTCCTGGCACCACTGAGTAAGGATAGTTCGGGTTAGGTAGAGGGTACCGTTCAAAATAAAATGACAAATCAGTTGTTGAAGTAGTTGCAGAGCTGGCTGAGACATGCCTTACGTATGCCTAACCAGCGACTGCCTCGATGAGAGATGTTGTCTGATTTAGGGTGAGGCTGGAAAAAAGCTAATGGTGGCCAAAGCAAAACATGGCACAAATTCGTGAAGTCACTGACAACTGGACTGAGTCATGTCGGTATATGTAGACTGGCTGGTTGGGATCCGCAAGGCGGTATTAACCAGTGGTTAAGACTTTGAATGACTCAAAATCGTTCGCAGCGGCTCAGAAGCATCTACTGTTTGTCTTACCTCAAATTCCAATATTTTAAATTCCTCAGGGGCGCTGGTTACAGACTGAATGACATGGCTGAAAATCGTTCGCAGCGGCTCAGATGCATCTATTGTTTGTCTTATCTCAAATTCCAACTTCTGAATTCCTCACGGCAGCTCTTTTCTCTCAGATTTATTTCATTCGGATATCCTTTTCGAATTCTATCTTCAATCCCTAATATTTTCCATTGCCAATAATACTACTACTGTAGTGAACGAGAACGCAGGTGAGGGCAACCGAATTGTATCAAACGAAAATTACAGGGTTACTCAGTAAAATAGGAAAACCATATCGTAAATCGTTAATTTGCAAAATATTAGTCCATCATTATCGAACTGGACTGTTCCTGTTGCAAAACATCAATCCATTGTCACTACTATTCATGCGTTTCATACAAATTCCATTGTGTTCTTCTAACTCTTCGTTTCTTGATCTTCCCAAATCTTCTGCTGCCAGACATTAGGTTGACATTCACGTCATATACTACTTATAAGTAGCTCTCACCACACTACTATCCCTATTACTATGGAGTTTGAGTTGACATTTTGATTTCTCTGTGATTATGTGGTAAGGCAACTTGAAATGATGTACTTATGCATGAAGTTCTACGTTGTGAATGTCTGTTGACTGAATAATCAGTAACCATTGTTGACACATACTTTTATTAGTCATTATATACTCATATGCTTGTACAGAGTTACAAAGTTGCTGACTGTATAAGTGGTAGTTTTAAAGATTAGGCAATGAAGATATGATTTAATGAGATAGGAAATCGTAAATTTAAAAAATGATGAGGGTATCTGAACTTTGCAATGTTTATGATAAGAAAGAGTGAATGAATCTGTTCAATTTCCAAACGATTTTTAATCATGTCATTCAAAATGTCTAACCAATGATTACGATAATCATGCGAACCACAGACGGATAATCTATACCTGTTAATATGCTCAGTTTAATTGTTTGTGATTTTATGTACTGGTGCTTATTTGGTTCGGCTGTTCGAAGCTTTTTTCCTAGCTGAATTTTGCGCCAGTCATGTCACCAGCTGAGGTAGGTAGTGGAATGGATATAGGTAACATAACTTGCCAACCATCTCAGTCGATAGAGATTCACTGATTAATCAGTCGATTTCCCATCCGTTCCCGAACAATCAACTTCCAGTATAGGCATTAATTCTTCCTCGGTGGTGGCGAAATGCACCGGCATGCTTGGAAGATACATATAATCAAATACTTATAGTTTTAAGACTATCCTCTAACCTTAATGTCTACCTGTTAACACGACTCAGTTCAATTGTCTGTGATTCATGGGACTGCTGGTGCTGTATAACACAGTATTCTCGTTATATTCTATATTCGATAGAATTGATCAATCTGTCATTACGACAACGGTGTAGGTCATGATGATGATGATTTGTATCTTATTTTTCCCTAAATTTTATTTTTTTATTTTTCAAGGAGTTCACAATCCATCGGTAATATGACGTGAAAATGTCAATAAACACATATAATTGGGCAGAAGTTATTTCAATGGTAAAATATTTAGTTCAAGATGTTCGAGGTTCAGGTACTCCGAAAACTTTATTGAAAAGAATTATCAAGAATTTCACTGAAACGAATAGTAAGTTATGCTGTCTGATAATTTGATCATTGATGACTGTTTTCATATTTTAAACAGTCTTGTTTTATCAAGTGAATAGACAGAATTATAAAAAGTGTCCAAGCTTTTAATCACCAGTAATTACGGATGTTACTTATAAAGAGTTAGTTTCGCATCTTACTTGTACCAATGTGTACAGTCAGTCAGATGCAACGTAGAACTTCGTACGTAGGTACATCAGTTCATGTTGCCATACCACATCAGCACAGAGGTACAATTATCAATTCAAATCCAATAGTAGAAGAGGTAGTAAAGGTATTAGAAGTAATCGGAGAGGTTGGGATTAGAAGATATTATTCAAGAAGTATGATTCAGTGTGAGATAAGTTTAAAAAGACAAAACTGTAGGGGTTGAAGAATCAGAAGATTAGGGTTTGAGAGAACACAAAGAATAAATGCACCGGCGCCATTACGAACGATTTTGAGCCATGTCCATTCAGGGTATCTAACCATCGACTATTATCGTCTCGTGGACCCCAACCAGGTAGTCCGACACTACCGGACATGGCTAAGTCCACTCGTTAATGACTTCATGGATTTCTGCCATGTTTTGGTTTGGCCTCCCCTAACTTTATCCAACCGACTCCTACACTACAAAACAAAGGTCGTCGAGGCAGTCGGTGGTTAGGCATACGCAGCACATGTCCCAACCACCTCAACTGATGAAGTGTCACTACTGCGTCTATTGATCTGCCATCCTTACCTAGCACCCGATTCCTAATAACAGCATTGCTCACTCGGGTGTCCCACGATATACGAGCAATGCTTCGAAGACACTATGATCGAAAACCAATAACCTACGAATACCTTCTACTCTCTCACCGGCCATTTTTCACAGCCATAAAGTAAGACGGAGCGAACTACTGCGCAGTACACTCGTCCTTTGGTTAGCAAACGGATATCTCGCCTACGCCATTGGTGACGCAGGTTGGCAAAAGCCAATCGATCCCTCTGTATCCGAGCTGAGATTTCGTCAGTCACCAGGCCATACGTAATGATGAGACTCCCTAGATAAGTGAAGCTGTCTACACGTTCAACTACTTCACTACCCTATCACTAGTTCAACACTTTTCCAGGTGTATGAATGCACTACTATTGTATTGGATCATAAAATAACTATCTGTGAACTAATGAAGCAATGTTTCTATTAGTCCAACGAAAATCTCCTCTTGTCAAGTAACGTTTCTTCAAGATTTCCAGTATTTGTTCCTTGATAAAAGGGTTCTCAATGAACTCTTAGTAAACATTTATCGATCTCATGTTGCGAAAGTCCATAACTAGAAAAATAATCGTCATATTTAGTCCAAATGTTATAAATTGAAGGAATGTAATTCAAGGGGCCTAATTAAAACAACAGTTAGTTAACGGTTTATACATCAATTTTTTCTGTATTTTTTTTATTGAAATTGTGAAATCAATCATTGTTAGACGAACTTTAGAAACTTGAATGCAATGAAAAGCCGTTTTGTTCTAGCATGGGACTCTTCAGCAACGCGTATACACGGCTTTGGCCCGCGAAACTCGGACCCAGGGCCTCCGGTATTTGAATATCATATCAATACACTTGGTATGAACCGCTTAGTTTTCAACGACTCTTTCTTTAAACAAACATCTTTCTACATTAATTTTTTTCCTCAATTCTTGTTAAAGATGTCACAGTAACTACAGAAATCATCAATATTCGTGAACAATAGCGCTTTCGAATCCCTTCGGTCACTTCGCATGCTTTACCACGTGTGGAATACACAAAGCTGACATTACGCAACTGGTACTAGGAATCAAATTGATGTTCAAGCGAAGTTGTATTTACCACCGGTGACCCAGCACATATTACCTCAATATCCACTTTTGTTATATACGTAAGTTTCAATGAATTTTTTAAACCATTTCTTTTGATGATGTACAATCGTTCATTTGAATCATATAAGTGACTATGTGGTGTGCGCTACTTATAAGTAGTATATGACGTGAGTGTAACGTAATGTCTGGCAGCAGAAGATGGGGGTAGATCAAGAAAGGAAGGAAGATGGGAACACAATGTAATTTGTATGAACCGCATGAACAGTGAATGTCAGACAATGGATTGGATGATTGATTGAAGATTTGCAAATTAACGATTTACGATATGGTTTTCCTATTTTTACTGAGTAACTCTGTAATTTTCGTTGAATACAATTCGGTTGCCCTCACCCGAGTTCTCCTTCACTACATAGGTGACTATATAGTCAATTTCAGCTTCTTAGAATGTATATTTCTACGATGCCTTTTCCAAATATCTTGAAAATTTGAGGTGTGATCATACCGCTCGAAATACATCGCGCAAGAGCATCAACTTTGTTTCAGTTACATGTTTTCTTTATCACTCTGTCTTGTACGTAACCATCAAACTAGTCAATAATGTTTCTGTTTAATACGATTATTATTATTATTATTATTAGGTGAAGAATTATTAGTAAAGTGGTCATCTTGAATTTGCTTTACTGAATTTGTAAACATTTATAATACAAAGAATCATGAATCGATCATTGTTAGACCGCCATTAGAAACCTGAAAGCACTTGGATGGCCGTTTCTTCCTGGCATGGGACTCATCAGCAGGGTGCACCCCGACTCCTGTACTCGTATGATTCGAGTTCTGGACGGGTGCTGGCAAAGTGGTCCAGAGATTAGGCGTTGGCGCGCGAGACCGAAGGTTCCGGGTTCACGCCCTCAGAGTAGCAGGAGTCGTGGTTGCTCACTGCTGTTGAGTCCGGCACAAGTAAGAAACGGCCCTCCAGTGCTTCCAGGTTTCTAATCGTGGTCTAACAATGATCGATTGATGACTTCTATGTGTTAAAACAATGATATCCATGACTCTAATTAATAAAAATATTTCTATAATATCACTGTGATTATCTACTATGTTACATTCTATTCAGTCAAATCCGAGGCAAGTGCTACCAACAGCAAAGTAGTCAACCAGTCCAATCTGTAGGTCTGATTGGTCTGATAAGTGCAAATAATAAGGATTTGACTGGATACCGATCTGTCAGTTAATCAGAATCAATCAAAATTATGTCAGCTTTCATATTTTGGTTCAACACAGGGCGAGTTAGCGAAAGAAAAAAACAGTTTGTATTACTCAAAATTAGGTTTGGATAGAACGATGCTTAAAGCTGACCTTGATGCTCTTGCCGAGTGGAGGAGAAATTTTAAAGAATTTCATAATGTTTGACAAAAATTAGCAAACTTAATTTGACTGAAGTATCATCCATCCTTTCCAGCAAAAATCATAGGAAAGGGTAAATTCCTTTCAGAATTCAACCAATTTACAGATTTCAAAACATGGGTACCTGATAGCTGGCACTGTTTGCTCCTAGTTAGCAAATAGTCTTCACAAATAATAATGTACATGAAATAGTTTTATCTAAATATAACTGACGAATTATGTGACGAACTTTAATTGATTCAGTTAGTCGCTGAACAGGTAAGTTTACTTCTTGGACATCAGTATTTCCCTATGATTCCTCTTTTATTAAAAATAATCCTAATCAGTCGTATTATCTTTTAACCTTCTTGTAAATTAAAAACTAAACAGTTATGGTGGACCAACATTACAAGTTGTAACGTCAGTTTTAACAATAGACTGGTTAACATATATATCAGCAACGGCAAAAGTTATTGTCGCTCAAGTTGATGGTCGTGGTACAGCTGGTCGAGGAAGAGTATTTGAACAATCAATTTATAAAAAGTTGGGTGTAATCGAAATTGAAGATCAATTGGACAGTGTCAGGTAAGAGTGATTGATATAATAAGGTGATAAACTTTATGACTATTATTCATAATAAATATTTAACTTAAGTACAATACATCAAACTAATGTATTTTTGCATTACGGGGTTGTGAAGATTGTTAAGTTACACATTTTTGAAACCATGAATCGATCAATGTTAGACCACCATTAGAAACCTGGAAGCACTGGACGGCCGTTCGTCCTGGTATGGGACTCCTCAGCAGTGTCTAACGGTTAGGGCGTTCGCGCACAATACCGAAGGTCCTGGGTTCGAATCCTGCGGGGTGCAGGAGTCGTGGATGCGCACTGCTGAATAGTCCCATACTAGGACGAAACGGGCGTCCAGTGCTTCCAGGTTTCTAATGGTGGTCTAACATTGATCGATTCATGGTTTCAAAAATGAAGTGTTTTTGTCTACCACTATGTGTAGTCTTTCGATAATTTATAGTAGCTCGAGTTCAGGTTGACTATGGACGCCAGTATAGACCAGTTACGTTCCTGTCGCTAAATATAATATCTCCGTGAATCAAGGACAAGAGAAGAGAGTTAATCCGTGCAAGGAACTAATATTTACTGACGATTTCGTGGTAACGAAGGAATTTCGAAATCGTGCCAGAAAGAAAGGGCGAAGTTACAGTGAGCAGTATAACCAAAATGGCTCAACACACAAAGTTTGCGCGTACAGAGTACGAATAAACAAAGAGTACAGTAGAACAATCACTAGTACAACTGATTATAATAATGAGTAATCCTATTAAACCAATCGCGTTCTCTTCATAAAAGTGGAGTCACTGCAAATTTAACAGGATAAACGTGAAACACGGGCCAATCACCGTTACTTATGAACTGATAGATCATCTTGACAGCCTCAAGCTATTGGATACTGAAGACTGATGGAAAATTCACAAACTGTTACCCCCTATGTAGAGTTCGTCACTTAGTATGCTTGAGGCTATTACGAGTTTACCTTAGTCGATAAACGCGAACGAGACTATGAACCAGCGTCCAGGTAGGCTACCTTGAATTCTCAGGCTGAAGTAAAAAGGATTTGTAAGCGTAGAAAGTACATTATACAAACACCCAGCAATCACAGTACAATCAAGCACACAAATCTCGTTTATTTATACATCATAGAAACGTCCTTGGACAGTCACAAAAATAGTACACTAAAATACACAGCAGTCAATCACAGTCAAGGATTTTCCTAGAGAGAAATGAAATCTAAAAATTAACTGATCAGCCCATGCTCGGAAACGTAAAATCCAATTTAAGGCATTTATCAAGCATGTTCTGGGGATCTAAAATCCTCAACATTTTCAAAAACAGATTCTGCCGTTTATGGAAGCCTTGTCTATTCGTAAATTTAAACTCCCCTCATGCGTACAGAAACAATTTGTCATAAACTTTCTGGATGCTTGTAGAATACAGGTTCTACTTCATATTCAAGTCTTCTTCTTCTATTCAATGGGAATTAGGGAAGCTCGGATTAGAGTAGTAGCCTATCGAGTCACTGTATCATCGATCCTCGCTGTCATTTACCGACTAAGGTGAACTCGTAATAAGTAGTTCAAGCATAACAGTTAACATGTTGACGTGCGTGCGTAACACTTGGACTTAAATTTGACTAGAAATAGTATGTTTTTTTCTTCTAAATAAATGCCTACTCGACATATATATGCTCATATTATCCTCTTATATTAATTATACTTTTATCATTCAGAGCTCTAATTCGACGTTATCATTTTATAAATGAAAGTCAAGTTGGTGCTTATGGATGGGTAAGTGATTTGATGATCGTACATATTTCAATCAATCGTTGAAAAGCAAAGGAATTATTACTGTCTGTGAGGCATTATATTATGGAGTCATGTGTACGGTATAAATGTGACCAAATGAACCGTTCAATCTATCGGAGGCAAAGGTTACTTTCGCTAATGTGAAGAAGCAACTCATCATTTATCGGTTACAGGCTAAAGGAACATCTTGTTTACATGATTTAAAGCGTTTTGAATTTGGTGATTATATTTGTAATCAATAGAGATACCATATACAAATACATATTGTGACTGAATCTCAGTTCATCAGTCATGCAACAGATATACGTATTATTTTTATAGACGGATTGAATTTCTAGTTAATATGATAAGAAAATATCTTAGTATGTTAATCGCTTCTCTCATGTACGTCGATTTTAGATAAGACAGGTACTGGAGGGTGTAGGAAGGATTTGATTTTGACCAATTTGGTCTCGTGTGCTGTTACGGGTATGAGGGCGGTTGTCACTTCCCGGCTGCCCACACCGTGGAAGGTTGTTTCTTGAGGAACCTGAAAAGGAAGACAGATTAGTGTTGGTCTTGGAGACCTGGTTGCGTGACCGCAGAGCCCAAGGGACAACTGCTTGAGGCCGGTCACGCACGGCCTTTTTATGAAGGGTTTTTTTGAGTATTAGCTCCGCTCTTGAAAGCCCTTAGTGGGCACCCTTACCCAAGGAGACGGAAATCCGTGAGGTAGGGTGAGGTGTGACATTTTTAGGGTCGACCTTTTCTAACCCTTCCTTCCTTGTGAGAAGGCAGCATCGTTGCAGATGCTGGTTGTCCGAGGGAAACACCTTACTGCTCGTCACACCCCTCCAAAGTCAGTCACAGTACGACTTCGCCCCCAGACCTTGAGTAGCTGCTTTCAGTCTCAACGTTCTCTAATCGACCTGCCTGGCATGGTAGAACCTTCAGGAACATAAATTCCAGCCAGTATAGCTCGGCTGGGTCATCACGACAGTCAAGCCCGATCAGCACGTCAAGGTAGCAGCTACGGTCAGGACGTCAATTGTATTGGAGACAATAACAATCATAGCAATTTACCGTTTACTGGTCATAAATTGATTTTCGACAAGAAAAATACACATCATTTGAAATCATTGTACATAGATTCTTGTTAGTGATGGAACCAAAAAACGACTCACTTATTTTGGGAGTCTCATCAATGCTGATGGCCTGAGGACTGATGAAAGCTCAACACGGTTATAGAAGGCTCGATTGACGTTTGCCAGCAGGCGTGCAGGCAAGATATACTTTCGCTAACCAAAGGATGGGTCTACTGTACAGCAGTTCGCCTGGTCCTACTTTAAGGATGCGAAACATGGCCGGTAAGAGCAGAGGATATTCGTAGGCTATTAGTATTCGATTATAGATATCTTCGTAGCATTGTTGGTATATCCTGGGACACCCGAGTAAGCAATGCTGTCGTTAGGAAACGAGTTCTAGGTAGTGATGGAAATCAATTGATGAAGTAGTGAAACATCATCAATTGAGGTGGTTGGGACATGTGTTACGAAGGCGCAACCACAGACTGCCGCGACGACCTATGTTTTGTGGTGTAGGAGTAGACTGGAAGAAAGTTAGGGCCAGCCAAACCAAACCATGGCAGAAATCCATGAAGTCACTGACAAGTGGACTGAGTCATGTTGGTATATGTAGACTACCTGTTTGAGATCGGTGAGACGAAAGTCACCAATGGTTAGAGACCGTGAACAAGATGGCTCAGAATCGTTTGCGATGGCGCAAATGCATCCCATCTTTGTGTTCTCTCTAATTCCCATCATCTCTATCCTTCTCTTTCTAACCTTATCTCACTGAATTAAACTTCTCAAATCATATCTTCGACCCTAATCTTCTCCATAACTGCTAATACTTCTACTATCTCTACCATTATTGGATTTGAACTGACATTTGTGTCTCTGTACTGATCCGGTACGACAACCTGAACTTATGTACTCATGTACGAAGTTCTACGTGGTAACTGACTAACTGATTATATGTTATCTTGGATTCATTAACACGTTTAAAAATAGTGAATCATTTTTCGTAACATTCATGAAATATTGTTATTAAAACATAGCTTAGAGTTTTCGAAAATAGATTAACCACTCAGTAAAAATTTATCCAATGAACTTGTGTTAGACACAGTTACTACAAAAAAAAGGTCAAGTTATAATAGCGTTGTGAAAATCAGATTAGATGGTAGCATTTAGAAGATGGCCAAGCTATACTGGATGTGTACCAAGTGACTTGAAAAGTATATCACCTCCAAAAAATGCTTAATTTTGAATGGTAATACTGTAGTGAACGAGAACACAGGTGGGGCAACCGAATTGTATTTAACGAAAATTACAGAGTTACTCAGTAAAATAGGAAAACCATATCGTAAATCGTTCATTTGCAAAATATCAGTCCATCATATCAAACTGGACTGTTCCTGTTGCAAACAACATCAATCCATTGTCACTACTATTCATGCGTTTCATACAAATTCCATTGTGTTCTCCTAACTCTTCCTTTCTCTTGATCTTCCTCCCCCATCTTCTACTGCCAGACATTACGTTGACACTCACGTCATGTACTACTTATAAGTAGGTCGCACCACAATACAACTTGATCTAGACATAAAAATGCATATTTGTATATTCTTGTTCGAATAAATAAATATGCTTGTTTGTCAGTAAAATTCATATTAATCATTTTTCTTTGAATAAAAATTATAGTCTTACGGTGGATTCACAGTTAGTCATTTACTAACCAGACCTGAAAATCAATGGATTCGATGTGGTATATCTGTTGCTCCAGTCAGTGATTTCAGATATTACTGTAAGTAGTAAGTAGTATAATGATTATTAGGTAATTTTTTTTTTAGAGCTTATGAAAATTTTTTACTCTTACAGTTTTCAGAATGTTTTACTGTAGAATTTCAAATATTTATTTGTTGAATTAGAACAGTATGGTTATGTAAGAAAACAGCATTTTGATGGTCATCAATCATTATGGTAACTTCATAAAAATATAGGGATAAAACAGTGAGTGCATTGTTTATTCAGTAGTTTAGCTTCTGAGAGTGTCATCAAAAAATGAACCAAAAAAGTACACACTAACTTCAACACCACCGATCGAGTCAGAGTTTAAAGGCGAAGTATCATCAGAACTTGGTCAATGAATCGGGTTGTAAGCTTTGCTCTATTTTTACTTAAGTTCGTCATTGGCATATCTTACTTACTTACGCCTGTTACCCCTAATGGAGCATAGGCCGCCCACCAGTTTTCACTAACCAACTCTGTCTGTCCTGGGCTTCCCTCTCCAGTTCTGTCCAATGTTTGTTCATTCTTCTGATATCTTTCTCTATTTCTCGGCGTAATGTGTTCCTTGGCCTTCCTCTTTTCCTTTTGCCTTGAGGGTTCCATGTGAGGGCTTGTCTTGTGACGCAGTTAGGCGCTTTTCGTAGTGTGTGTCCTATCCACTTCCACCACTTGTTCCTGATTTTTTCCTCCACTGGAATCTGGTTTGTTATTTTCGAAAGTAGGTTATTGCTGATAATGTCTGGTCAACGGATCCGAAATATTTTGCGCAGACAACTGTTAATCAATACTTGTACCTTCTGGATGATGATAGGTTTGGTAGTTTTCCAAGTTTCTGCTCCATACAGTAGAAATGTTTTGACATTTGACAGTATTGAAAATGCTGATTTTGGTGTTGGTTGAAAGTTGTTTGGAGTTGCAGATATTTTTCAACTGCAGAAATGCAGCCTTTGCTTTGCCAATCCGCGCCTTCACATCTGCATAGGATCCACCTTTCTCGTCGATGATTCTGCCCAACGTCATTGACATCCTTTTAGATAATAACACTCTCATTGTCTGACTTTGTAGGGGTTACCCTTTTGACAGTAGATTCACTTGTTGACTCAGAATATACAGATAAAATAATTCTTTTTGGTGAAGACGCTGACAGAAATGCAGTCTTCTGATTACCATAAGCAACAATGCAATCATGTTTGGGATGCGATTCTCACCCTCCAAAGGCAATATATTGATTCAGCAGCCGGATTATTGGCATGCATCGAAGTAGTGAACTGTTTTGACTAATTCACTTATCTTGAACGAGTTTTATGTGTGACAGTTTGCTTCTTTCCAGTATAATGGAGTGAAAGTTGAGCAATTAAGGTTAGAGGATATTTGTAAACTATAAGCATTTGATTATAGTTATCTTCCAAGCATTGCTTGCGCATTTCGCCATCATCGAGGAAGAATGAATGCCTATACTGGAAATTGATTGTTCGGGAACGGATAGGAAACCGACTGATTAATCAGTGAATCTCTATCGACTGAGATGGTTGCAAGTTATGTTACCTATATCCATTCCACTACCTACCTCAGCTGGTACCATGCTTTATGTTGTGATCATCTTTCAGATTAATCAGTAATAATTATCAACAACTACTTGATCACTTAAAGTAACTTATTACAATGCGAGTGATCACATTGGCTCGAATTTCGTTAATGTACATTTACAAATGCATATGAGTATATAATAACTAATAAAAGTATGTGTCAACATTGGTTACTGATTATTCAGTCAACAGTCATTCACAACGTAGAACTTCATGCATACGTGCATCATTTCAAGTTGCCTTACCACAGAGATGTCGAAATGTCAACGCAAACCCAATAGTAATAAAGTAGATGCTACTACACACCACTGTAAACGACTTTGATTCATGTATTAGTGGCTATGGAAAACTTTGGGGGGGATCGAAGATTTAATTCAAGAAGTAGATTTGAACGAAATAAATTCTAGAGGAAAAAAGCGCTCATGAATGAGTAATTGCGCGCTAGACTCCTCTGTTGATCAGTAGACGGGTACCTATCCTACACCCGGAGTGACACTTGTTGGCAAAGGCTAGTCAAGCTTTCTCTGTTCATTAATAATATTCATCATTGTAACAGTTGTAGTGCCTCCACATATATTCGAGTTCGCTTACATCTAACTTGGTTAAGCCAAGCCATTTGTATTGCAACAATTTGTATGTACCATTGGTTCTTCTCATTGTCTGATTTGTATGAGCTCACATGACGTGCCCCACTTGTTGTTTGATCTTGTCAATCATTCGTCGCTTTTATTCATGTGTGCCTATTTTGCTTGTCGCATGTCTGTCTTATTTTTGTCTGACTATGTTAGTCCTTAAGTGATAGCTCCTAATCTCTTTGAGTTGGCGTCAGAGCGGGGCAACACAGATGAGCACACAGTGAATCTCGCTCAAACCACCACCTTAATACTCCGGACGCATCGGCGAAGCGTCCGGAGTATTAAGGAGGAGGAAAGAGCGAGATTCACTGTGTGCTCATCTGTGTTGCCCCGCTCTGAGCCAACTCAAAGAGATAGAGCATCACTAAGACTACATAGTCAGACAAAAATAAGACAGACATGCGACAAGCAAAATAGGCACACATGAATAAAAGCGACGAATGATTGACAAGATCAAACAACAAGTGGGGCACGTCATGTGAGCTCATACAAATCAGACAATGAGAAGAACCAATGGTACATACAAATTGTTGCAATACAAATGGCTTGGCTTAACCAAGTTAGATGTAAGCGAACTCGAATATATGTGGAGGCACTACAACTGTTACAATGATGAATATTATTAATGAACAGAGAAAGCTTGACTAGCCTTTGCCAACAAGTGTCACTCCGGGTGTAGGATAGGTACCCGTCTACTGATCAACAGAGGAGTCTAGCGCGCAATTACTCATTCATGAGCGCTTTTTTCCTCTAGAATTTATTTCGTTCAAATCTACTTCTTGAATTAAATCTTCGATCCCCCCCAAAGTTTTCCATAGCCACTAATACATGAATCAAAGTCGTTTACAGTGGTGTGTAGTAGCATCTACTTTATTTACTATTGGGTTTGCGTTGACATTCGACATCTCTGTGGTAAGGCAACTTGAAATGATGCACGTATGCATGAAGTTCTACGTTGTGAATGACTGTTGACTGAATAATCAGTAACCAATGTTGACACATACTTTTATTAGTTATTATATACTCATATGCATTTGTAAATGTACATTAACGAAATTCGAGCCAATGTGATCACTCGCATTGTAATAAGTTACTTTAAGTGATCAAGTAGTTGTTGATAATTATTACTGATTAATCTGAAAGATGATCACAACATAAAGCATGGTACCAGCTGAGGTAGGTAGTGGAATGGATATAGGTAACATAACTTGCAACCATCTCAGTCGATAGAGATTCACTGATTAATCAGTCGGTTTCCTATCCGTTCCCGAACAATCAACTTCCAGTATAGGCATTAATTCTTCCTCGGTGGGGGCGAAATGCACCGGCATGCTTGGAAGATACATATAATCAAATGCTTATAGTTTACAAATATCCTCTAACCTTAATTGCTCAACTTTCACTCCATTATACTGGAAAGAAGCAAACTGTCACACATAAAACTCGTTCAAGATAAGTGAATTAGTCAAAAACAGTTCACTACTTCGATGCATGCCAATAATCCGGCTGCTGAATCAATATATTGCCTTTGGAGGGTGAGAATCGCATCCCAAACATGATTGCATTGTTGCTTATGGTAATCAGAAGACTGCATTTCTGTCAGCGTCTTCACCAAAAAGAATTATTTTATCTGTATATTCTGAGTCAACAAGTGAATCTACTGTCAAAAGGGTAACCCCTACAAAGTCAGACAATGAGAGTGTTATTATCTAAAAGGATGTCAATGACGTTGGGCAGAATCATCGACGAGAAAGGTGGATCCTATGCAGATGTGAAGGCGCGGATCGGCAAAGCAAGGGCTGCATTTCTGCAGTTGAAAAATATCTGCAACTCCCAACAACTTTCAACCAACACCAAAATCAGCATTTTCAATACTGTCAAATGTCAAAACATTTCTACTGTATGGAGCAGAAACTTGGAGAACTACCAAACCTATCATCTATAAGCTACAAGTGTTTATTAACAGTTGTCTAGGCACAGTAATTCGGATCTCTTGGTCAGACATTATCAGCAACTACCTACTGTGGGACACAACAAATCAGATTATAGTGGAAGAAGAAATCAGGAAGAAGAGCTGGAGGTGTATAAGACACACACTTCGAAAAGCCTTGAAGTGTGTCCCAAGGCAAGTTCTCACATGGAATCCCCAAGGCCGAAGGAAAAGAGGAAGACCAAGGAACATATTACGCTGAAAAATAGAGAAAGATATCAGAAGAATGAACAAACATTGGACAGAATTGGAGAGGGAATCCCAGGACAGACAGAGTTGGTTGGTGAAAACTGGTGGGCGGCCTATGCTCCATTAGGTGTAACAGGCGTAAGTAAGTAAGTATGCCAATGACGAACTTAAGTAAAAATAAGCAAAGCTTACAACCCGATTCATTGACCAAGTTCTGATGATACTTCGCTTTAAACTCTGACTCGATCGGTGGTGTTTGAAGTTAGTGTGTACTTTTTTGGTTCATTTTTTGATGACACTCTCAGAAGCTAAACTACTGAATAACAATGCACTCACTGTTTTATCCCTATATTTTTATGAAGTTACCATAATGATTGATGACCATCAAAATGCTGTTTTCTTACATAACCATACTGTTTCTAATTCAACAAATAAATATTTGAAATTCTACAGTAAAACATTCTGAAAACTGTAAGAGTAAAAAATTTTCATAAGCTCAAAAAAAAAAATTACCTAATAATCATTATAACCCTACTTACTACTTACAGTAATATCTGAAATCACTGACTGGAGCAACAGATATACCACATCGAATCCATTGATTTTCAGGTCTGGTTAGTAAATGACTAACTGTGAATCCACCGTAAGACTATAATTTTTATTCAAAGAAAAATGATTAATATGAATTTTACTGACAAACAAGCATATTTATTTATTGCGAACAAGAATATACAAATAATGCATTTTTATGTCTAGATCAAGTTGTATTGTGGTGCGAGCTACTTATAAGTAGTATATGACGTGAGGGTCAACGTAATGTCTGGCAGTAGAAGATGGGGGAGGAAGATCAACAGAAAGGAAGAGTTAGAAGAACACAATGGAATATGTATGAAACGCATGAATAGTAGTGACAATGGATTGATGTTGGTTTGCAACCAGGAACAGTCCAGTTTGATTATGATGGACTGATATTTTGCAAATGATCGATTTACGATATGGTTTTCCAATTTTACTGAGTAACTCTGTAATTTTCGTTAAATACAATTCGGTTGCCCCAACTGTGCTCTCGTTCACTACAGTATTCATTCAAAATTAAGCATTTTTTGGAGGTGATATACTTTTCAAGTCACTTGGTACACATCCAGTATAGCTTGGCCATCTTCTAAATGCTACCATCTAATCTGATTTCACAACCTAATATAACTTGACCTTTTTTTGTAGTAATTGTGTCTAACACAAGTTCATTGGATAAATTTTTACTGAGTGGTTAATCTATTTTCGAAAACTCTAAGCTATGTTTTAATAACAATATTTCATGAATGTTACGAAAAATGATTCACTATTTTTAAACGTGTTAATGAATCCAAGATAACATATAATCAGTCAGTCAGTTACAACGTGGAACTTCGTACATGAGTACATAAGTTCAAGTTGTCATACCCCATCAGCACAGAGACGCAAATGTCAGTTCAAATCCCATTGTGATAGTCATAGTAGAAGTATTACCGGTAATGGAGAAGATTAGGGTTCGAAGATATGATTCGCGAAGTATAATTCAGTGAGATAAGTTTAGAAAGAGAAAGATAGAGATGATGGGGATTTGAGAGAACACAAAGACTGGATGCACCTGCGCCATTGCAAACGATTCTGAGCCATGTCGTTCGAGATCTCGAACCATTGGTGACTTTCGTCTCACGGACCGCAAACAGGTAGTCTACATCTACCAACATGACTCAGTCCACTTGTCAGTGACTTCATGGATTTCTGCCATGTTTTGGTTTGGCCACTCTTAGCATTCTTCCAACCTATTCCTACACTACAAAACATTGCTCGTCGAGGCAGTCGGCGGGTGGGCATTCGTAATGCATGTCCCAACCACCTCAACTGAACAAGTTTTAATTCTTCATCAAGTGATCTACCATCTCTACCTGGTACTCGTTTCCTAACCATAGCATTGCTTATTCGATGGTCTACGAACAGTTCTTCGAAGATATCTATAATCGAATACTAATAACCTACGAATGTCCTCTACTCTTACCGGCCATGTTTTGCATCCATACAGTAGGACCAGGCGAACTGCTGTACAGTAGACCCATCCTTTGGTTAGCGAAAGTATATCTTGCCTGCACGCCTGCTGGCAAACGTCAATCGAGCCTTCTATAACCGTGTTGAGCTTTCATCAGTCCTCAGGCCATCAGCATTGATGAGACTCCCAAAATAAGTGAGTCGTTTTTTGGTTCCATCACTAACAAGAATCTATGTACAATGATTTCAAATGATGTGTATTTTTCTTGTCGAAAATCAATTTATGACCAGTAAACGGTAAATTGCTATGATTGTTTATTGTCTCCAATACAATTGACGTCCTGACCGTAGCTGCTACCTTAACGTGCCGGTCAGCCTTGCCTGTCGTGATGACGCAGCCGAGCTATACTGGCTGGAACATATGTTCCTGAAGGTTATACCATTCCACGCAGGTCGATTGGAGAACGATGAGACTAAAAGCATCTACTCAAGGTCTGAGGGCAAAGTCGTACTGTTGACTGATTGTGGAGGGGTGTGAGAGCAGTGAAGTGTTTCCCTCGGACAACCAGCATCTGCAGCGATGCTGCCTTCTCACAAGGAAGGAAGGGTTAGAAAAGGTCGACCCCAAAAATGTCACACCTCACCCTACCTCGCAGATTTCCGTCTCCTTGGTTAAGGGTGCCCACTAAGGGCTTTCAAGAGCAGAGCTGATACTCAAAAAACCCTTGATAATAAGGCCGTGCGTGACCGGCCTCAAGCAGTTGTCCTTTGGGCTATGCGGTCACGCACCCAGGTCTCCAAGACCAACACTAATCTGTCTTTCCTTTTCAGGTTCCTCAAGAAATAACGTTCCACGGTGTGGGCAGCCGGGAAGTGACAACCGCACTCATACCCATACCAGCACATGAGACCCAAATTGGTCAAATCAAATCCTTCCTACACCCTCCAGTACCTGTCTTATCTAAAATCGACGTACATGAGAGAAGCGATTAACATACTAAGATATTTTCTTATCATATTAACTAGAAATTCAATCCGTCTATAAAAATAATACGTATATCTGTTGCATGGACTGATGAACTGAGATTCAGTCACAATATGTATTTGTATATGGTATCTCTATTGATTACAAATATAATCACCAAATTCAAACGCTTTAAATCATGTAAACAAGATGTTCCTTTAGCCTGTAACCGATAAATGATGAGTTGCTTCTTCACATTAGCGAAAGTAACCTTTGCTCCGATAGATTGAACGGTTCATTTGGTCACATTTATACCGTACACATGACTCCATAATATAATGCCTCACAGACAGTAATAATTCCTTTGCTTTTCAACGATTGATTGAAATATGTACGATCATCAAATCACTTACCCATCCATAAGCACCAACTTGACTTTCATTTATAAAATGATAACGTCGAATTAGAGCTCTGAATGATAAAAGTATAATTAATATAAGAGGATAATATGAGCATATATATGTCGAGTAGGCATTTATTTAGAAGAAAAACACATACTATTTCTAGTCAAATTTAAGTCCAAGTGTTACGCACGCACGTCAACATGTTAACTGTTATGCTTGAACTACTTATTACGAGTTCACCTTAGTCGGTAAATGACAGCGAGGATCGATGATACAGTGACTCGATAGGCTACTACTCTAATCCGAGCTTCCCTAATTCCCATTGAATAGAAGAAGAAGACTTGATATGAAGTAGAACCTGTATTCTACAAGCATCCAGAAAGTTTATGACAAATTGTTTCTGTACGCATGAGGGAGTTTAAATTTACGAATAGACAAGGCTTCCATAAACGGCAGAATCTGTTTTTGAAAATGTTGAGGATTTTAAATCCCCAGAACTCGCTTGATAAATGCCCCGATTTTGGATTTTTCACGTTTGCCAGCATGGGCTGATCAGTTGAGCTTGAGATTTCATTTACCACCGGGAAAATCCTTGGTTGTGATCGACTGCTGTGTATTTTGGTGTGCTATTTTGTGACTATCCCAAGGATGTTTCTATGATGTATAAATGAACGAGAGTTGTGTGCTTGATTGTACTGTGATTGCTGGGTGTTTGTAGAATATACTCTATACGCTTAGAAAGCCTTTTTACTTCAGCCTTGGATTCAAGGTAGCCTACCTGCACGCTGATAAATGTCTAGTACGCGTTTAGCAACTAAGGTAAACTCGTAATAGCCTAAAGCATACTAAGTGACGAAACCCTACATAGGGGGTAACAGTTTGTGAATTTTCCATCAGTCTTCAGTATCCAATAGCTTGAGGCTGTCAAGATGATCTATCAGTTCATAAGTAACGGTGATTGGCCCGTGTTTCACGTTTATCCTGTTAAATTTGCAGTGACTCCACTTTTATGAAGAGAACGCGATTGGTTTAATAGGATTACTCATTATTATAATCAGTTGTACTAGTGATTGTTCTACTGTACTCTTTGTTTATTCGTACTCTGTACGCGCAAACTTTGTGTTGAGCCATTTTGGTTATACTGCTCACTGTAACTTCGCCCTTTCTTTCTGGCACGATTTCGAAATTCCTTCGTTACCACGAAATCGTCAGTAAATATTAGTTCCTTGCACGGATTAACTCTTCTTCTTTGTCCTTGATTCACGGAGATATTATATTTAGCGACAGGAACGTAACTGTCTATACTGGCGTCCATAGTCAACCTGAACTCGAGCTACTATAAATTATCGAAAGACTACACATAGTGGTAGACAAAAACACTTCATTTTTGAAACCGTGAATCGATCAATGCTAGACCACCATTAGAAACCTGGAAGCACTGTAAACCCCTCTCATCCTAGTATGGGACTCATCAGCAGTGAGCATCCACGACTCCTGCACCCCGCAGGATTCGAACCCAGGACCTTCGGTATTGTGCGCGAACGCCCTAACCGTTAGAGGAGTCCCATACCAGGACGAAACGGCCGTCCAGTGCTTCCAGGTTTCTAATGGTGGTATAACATTGATCGATTCATGGTTTCAAAAATGTGTAACTTAACAATCTTCACAACCCCGTAATGCAAAAATACTTTAGTTTGATGTATTGTACTTAAGTTAAATATTTATTATGAATAATAGTCATAAAGTTTATCACCTTATTATATCAATCACTCTTACCTGACACTGTCCAATTGATCTTCAATTTCGATTACACCCAACTTTTTATAAATTGATTGTTCAAATACTCTTCCTCGACCAGCTGTACCACGACCATCAACTTGAGCGACAATAACTTTTGCCGTTGCTGATATATATGTTAACCAGTCTATTGTTAAAACTGACGTTACAACTTGTAATGTTGGTCCACCATAACTGTTTAGTTTTTAATTTACAAGAAGGTTAAAAGATAATACGACTGATTAGGATTATTTTTAATAAAAGAGGAATCATAGGGAAATACTGATGTCCAAGAAGTAAACTTACCTGTTCAGCGACTAACTGAATCAATTAAAGTTCGTCACATAATTCGTCAGTTATATTTAGATAAAACTATTTCATGTACATTATTATTTGTGAAGACTATTTGCTAACTAGGAGCAAACAGTGCCAGCTATCAGGTACCCATGTTTTGAAATCTGTAAATTGGTTGAATTCTGAAAGGAATTTACCCTTTCCTATGATTTTTGCTGGAAAGGATGGATGATACTTCAGTCAAATTAAGTTTGCTAATTTTTGTCAAACATTATGAAATTCTTTAAAATTTCTCCTCCACTCGGCAAGAGCATCAAGGTCAGCTTTAAGCATCGTTCTATCCAAACCTAATTTTGAGTAATACAAACTGTTTTTTTCTTTCGCTAACTCGCCCTGTGTTGAACCAAAATATGAAAGCTGACATAATTTTGATTGATTCTGATTAACTGACAGATCGGTATCCAGTCAAATCCTTATTATTTTAACTTATCAGACCAATCAGAGCTAGAGATTGGACTGGTTGACTACTTTGTTGTGGTAATCACTCGCCTTGGATTCGACTGAATAGAATATAACATAGTAGATAATCACAGTGATATTATAGATATATTTTTATTAATTACAGTTATGGAGATCATTGTTTTTACACATAGATAACATGAATCAATCATTGTTAGACTATCATTAGAAACCTGAAAGCACTGGACGGCCGTTTCTTACTTGTGCCGGACTCAACAGCAGTGAGCAACCACGACTCCTGCTACTCTGAGGGCGTGAACCCGGAACCTTCGGTCTCACGCGCGAACGCCTAATCTCTGCACCACTATGCCAGCACCCGTCCAGAGCTCGAATCATACGAGTACAGGAGTCGGGGTGCACACTGCTGATGAGTCCCATGTCAGGACGAAACGGCCATGTTCCAGTGCTTTCAGGTTTCTAATGGCGGTCTAACGTTGATCGATTTCATGATTTCTTTGTATTATAAATGTTTACAAATTCAGTAAAGCAAATTCAAGATGACCACTTTACTAATAATTCTTCACCTAATAATAAATAATAATAATAATCGTATTAAACAGAAACATTTGACTAGTTTGATGGTTACGTACAAGACAGAGTGATAAAGAAAACATGTAACTGAACAAAGTTGATGCTCTTGCGCAATGTATTTCGAGCGGTATGATCACACCTCAAATTTTCAAGATATTTGGAAAAGGCATCGTAGAAATATACATTCTAAGAAGCTGAAATTGACTATATAGTCACCTTGTAGTGAAGGAGAACTCGGGTGAGGGCAACCGAATTGTATGCACGAAAATTACAGAGTTACTCCGTAAAATCGCAAACACCATATCGTAAAGCGTTAATTTCCAAATCTTCAATCAATCATCAATCCAGTGTCTGACATTTCACTATCCATGCGTTTCATACAAATTCCATTGTGTTCCCACTCTTCCTTTCTTGATCTACCCCCATCTTCTGCTGCCAGACATGACGTTTACACTCGCGTCATATACTACTTATAAGTAGCGCACACCACATAGTCACTGATTCAAATGAACGATTGTACATCATCAAAAGAAATGGTGTTAAAAAATTCATTGAAACTTACGTATATAACAAAAGTGGATATTGAGTAATATGTGCTGGGTCAAGTTCCGGTGGTAAATACAACTTCGCTTGAACATCAATTTGATTCCTAGTACCATTGCGTAATGTCAGCTTTGTGTATTCCACACGTGGTAAAGCATGCGAATTGACGAAGGATTCGAAAGCGCTATTGTTCACGAAATATTTGATGATTTCTGTAGTTACTGTGACATCTTTTAACAAGAATTGAGGAAAAAAATTAATGTAGAAAGATGTTTGTTTAAAGAAAGGGTCGTTGAAAAACTAAGCGGTTCATACCAAGTGTATTGATATGATATTCCAAAACCGGAGGCCCTGGGTCCGAGTTTCGCGGGCAAAGCCGTGTATACGCGTTGCTGAAGAGTCCCATGCTAGAACAAAACGGCTTTTCCATTGCATTCAAGTTTCTAAAGTCGGTCTACAATGATTGATTCACAATTTCAATAAAAAAAATACAGAAAAATTGATGTATAAAACCGTTAACTAACTGTTGTTTTAATTAGGCCCCTTGAATTACATTCCTTCAATGCTGTTTATAACATTTGGACTAAATATGACGATTATTTTTTCTAGTTATGGACTTTCGCAACATGAGATCGATAAATGTTTACTAAGAGTTCATTGAGAACCCTTTTATCAAGGAACAAATACTGGAAATCTTGAAGAAACGTTACTTGAACAAGAGGAGATTTTCGTTGGACTAATAGAAACATTGCTTCATTAGTTCACAGAATAGTTATTTTATGATCCAATACAATAGTAGTGCATTCATACACCTGGAAAAGTGTTGAAGTAGTGATAGGGAGTGAAGTAGTTGAACGTGTAGACAGCTTCACTTATCTAGGGAGTCTCATCATTACGTATGGCCTGGTGACTGACGAAATCTCAGCTCGGATACAGAGGGATCGATTGGCTTTTGCCAAGTTGCGTCACTTATGGCGTAGGCGAGATATCCGTTTGCTGACTAAAGGACGAGTGTACTGCGCAGTAGTTCGCTCCGTCTTACTTTATGGCTGTGAAGCATGGCCGTTAAGAGTAGAAGATATTCGTAGGTTATTGGTTTTCGATCATAGGTGTCTTCGAAGCATTGCTCGTATATCGTGGGACACCCGAGTGAGCAATGCTGTTATTAGGAATCGGGTGCTAGGTAAGAATGGCAGATCAATAGGCGCAGTAGTGACACTTCATCAGTTGAGGTGGTTGGGACATGTGCTGCGTATGCCTAACCACCGACTGCCTCGACGACCTTTGTTTTGTAGTTTAGAAGTAGGTTGGGAGAAAGTTAGGGGCGCTCATACCAAAACATGGAAGAAATCCATGAAGTCATTTACGAGTGGACTTATCCATGTCGGTAGTTGTCGACTACCTGATTGGGGTCCACGAGATGATAATAATCGATGGTTCGAGACCCTGAATGACAATCGTTCGTAATGGCGCCGGTGCATTTATTCTTTGTGTTCTCTCAAACCCTAATCTTCTGGATTCTTCAACCCCTACAGTTTTGACTTTCTAAACTTTTCTCACTGAATCATACATAATTCTTGAATAATATCTTCTAATCCTAACCTCTCCGATTACTTCTAATACCTTTACTACCTCTTCTACTATTGGATTTGAATTGATAATTGTACCTCTGTGCTGATGTGGTATGGCAACATGAACTGATGTACCTACGTACGAAGTTCTACGTTGCATCTGACTGACTGTACACATTGGTACAAGTAAGATGCGAAACTAACTCTTTATAAGTAACATCCGTAATTACTAGTGATTAAAAGCTTGACACTTTATAATTCTGTCTATTCACTTGATAAAACAAGACTGTTTAAAATATGAAAACAGTCATCAATGATCAAATTATCAGACAGCATAACTTACTATTCGTTTCAGTGAAATTCTTGATAATTCTTTTCAATAAAGTTTTCGGAGTACCTGAACCTCGAACATCTTGAACTAAATATTTACCATTTGAAATAACTTCTGCCCAATTATATGTGTTATTGACATTTTCACAAGTAAGACAAGTCATATTGCCGATGGATTGTGAACTCCTTGAAAAATAAAAAAATAAAATTGAAGGAAAAAAAAGATATAAATCACCATCATCATGACTCACCGTTGTCGTGATGACAGATTGGTCAATGCTGAAATATTATTCTATCGAATATAGAATATAACGAGAATACTGTTATACAGCACCAGCAGTCCATGAAATCACAGACAATTGAACTGAGTCGTGTTAACAGGTAGACATTAAGGTTAGAGGATGGTCGTAAACTATAAGTATTTGATTATATGTATCTTCCAAGCATGCCGGTGCATTTCGCCACCACCGAGGAAGAATTAATGCCTATACTGGAAGTTGATTGTTCGGGAACGGATGGGAAATCGACTGATTAATCAGTGAATCTCTATCGACTGAGATGGTTGCAAGTTATGTTACCTATATCCATTCCACTACCTACCTCAGCTGGTGACATTGACTGGCGCAAAATTCAGCTAGGAAAAAAGCTTCGAACAGCCGAACCAAATAAGCACCAGTACATAAAATCACAAACAATTAAACTGAGTCATATTAACAGGTATAGATTATCCGTCTGTGGTTCGCATGATTATCGTAATCATTGGTTAGACATTTTGAATGACATGATTAAAAATCGTTTGGAAATTGAACAGATTCATTCACTCTTTCTTATCATAAACATTGCAAAGTTCAGATACCCTCATCATTTTTTAAATTTACGATTTCCTATCTCATTAAATCATATCTTCATTGCCTAATCTTTAAAACTACCACTTATACAGTCAGCAACTTTGTAACTCTGTACAAGCATATGAGTATATAATGACTAATAAAAGTATGTGTCAACAATGGTTACTGATTATTCAGTCAACAGACATTCACAACGTAGAACTTCATGCATAAGTACATCATTTCAAGTTGCCTTACCACATTATCACAACAGAAATCGAAATGTCAACTCAAACTCCATAGTAATAGGGATAGTAGTGTGGTGCGAGCTACTTATAAGTAGTATATGACGTGAGTGTAAACGTAATGTCTGGCAGCAGAAGATGGGGGAAGATCAAGAAAGGAAGAGTGGGAACACAATGGAATTTGTATGAAACACATGAATAGTGACAATGGATTGATGTTTTGCAACAGGAACGGTCCAGTTTGATATGATGGACTGATATTTTGCAAATTAACGATTTACGATATGGTTTTCCAATTTTAGTGAGTAACTGTAATTTTCGTTGAATACAATTCGGTTGCCCTCACCTGCGTTCTCGCTCACTACAGTAGTAGTATTATTGGCAATGGAAAATATTAGGCATTGAAGATATAATTCGAGAAGGATATCCGAATGAAATAAATCTGAGAGAAATGAGCGCCCGTGAGGAATTCAGAAGATTGGGACAAACAATAGATACTTCTGAGCCGCTGCGAACGATTTTGAGTCATTCAAAGTCTGTAACCACCTGTTACCATCGCCTCACGGTCCCCAACCAGCTAGCCTACATCTACCGACATGACTCAATCCAGTTGTCAGTGACTTTACGAATTTGTGCCATATTTTGCTTTGGCCACCATTAGCCCCATCCTAAATCAGACAACATCGCTCATCTAGGCAGTCCATGTTTAAGCATACGTAAGACATGTACCAACCGCCTCTGAAACTCCTTCAACAACTGATTTGTCATTTTATTTTGAACGGTACCCTCTACCTAACCCGAACTATCCTTACTCAGTGGTGCCAGGAGCAAGGCATCTAAGGCACTGATGGTCGAAGCTAGTAATTTACGAATATCCTAAACTCTTACTGATCATCTATCACTCCTGTTTAGTAGAAAGGCGCTAACAGTTGTCTGCTAGACTCGTCTTTTGGTTAGTAGACAGGTACCACCCCACGCCTAAAGTAATGCAAGTTGTCAGAAACTTTCTTTATCCAAAAGTTCCGCATTTATATTACTTAATTTGGTTCTAATATGATTTTTATACTTACCAATAAACATGAGCATTTCTAGATTCAGGTCCTGTTCCAATAAAAATAATTTCATCTTTACCATCGTAATATAAGATTTCTTTCACATCGAAATTCGGTGTAATGATCCATGTTGGTAATTGAAGAGATTTTGATGATGAGGATGATAATGGCTAGAAATTAAAACAACAACTGGTTTTATTTTGTTTTTTACAAAATTTTTTTCATAAAAGCTAACGAAATATATTTTTTTGTTATGTTCGTCACTAAGTACGCTTGAAGCTATTACGAGTTCACCTTAGTCAACAAATGCGAACGAGACAATTACCTGCGTCCAGGTAGGCTACCTTGAATCCCAAGCTGAATAGAGTAAAAAGGCTTTGTAAGCGTAGAAAGTATATTCTACAAACATCAAGTAAGCACAATACAATCAAGCATACAACTCTCGTTTATTTATACATCATAGAAACATCCTTGGGACAGTCACAAGAATAGCACACCAAAATACACAGCAGCCAATCACCTCCAAAGATTTTCATGGTGGGAAATGAAATCTCAAGGTCAACTGATCAGCCCATACTCACAAACGTGAAATCCAAAATCGGGGCATTTATTAAGCGAGTTCTGGGGATCTAACATCCTCAACAGTTTCATGAAGTAAAGTAAGGCTTATTGTAGAACACAGATGAATTCCACTGGTCATAGCTTTCTGCTAGAATCTGAGAAACGTCCTTTCGAACGTAGTCACTACTGAGCATGTAATATAATTTAGATAACAATACCTTTGTATATCAACTCATTGATCTGGGTATGGAAGAAGCTGTTCGCGCGAGACCGAAATTACTAGGTCTGATTCCCAAATTTGGCTTATTTTCAAGATGTCAATCTCAAAGTAATCATTTAACGAATAAAATTGTCGCTTATATTTTGTTCAATTTCGGATATTAAGTAGTGATCACAGTTATATATTCTTAGATTTCCGGGTTTTAAGTTTTGGGAGTTGGACTTGATATGGTTAAAAACAATGTAGCCATTACGAAAAGTTTAGATGAATGCAGATAGTTCTTTTTACAAACTGTCTGGACAAATTCATTATACTTGTTCGGAATGTATTCTTTTTCTATTGTTTCTCCCTGGATAAGCTGATCACTTTCGTTTTTAAGGATCACAGTTCCAGTCTTGTAGCCTTCTCGTGTTTCCTTAGTTACTTACCCTTTTGTTCTTATGAAGCTCTTTACATGGTTCAGCCAAACTATCCATCACAAAGTTTTGAACTGCGCTAAAAGTTCAAGATCCATCATATTCTATCTGATTAGTTCATCGGTATACTTTACTGTGAAGTGTTCTCTTTTCCATCATACCAAGATATTAGACATGATTTCGTTTGCTTAAACAGTTTCTAATTATAGACTATTTGCATAATGTAGTTGTGGAGATTTTCGAGTTACTTCTTGACATCATGAATAGATCACTGTTAGACCACCATTAGAAACCTGCAAGAACTAAACGGCCAACTCGTCCTGATACAAGACTCATCAGCAGTACGCATCCACGACTCCTGCACCATGTAGAACTCGAACCCGGGACCTTTGGTCTTGAAAATTACATGGCTCACTAGTAACTAGCTTCGTGAGGAATCTTTTCCGAGTTCTATTGAGAAGTCGTCACCAGGGAGTTCAACCCAGTTCGGGTGTGAAACAGTGCTCACCGAAGACAGTGAATGAAGTTGCACGAAACCGTGAATTGATTGGAATGATAGACTAGTAATAGAATGATTCATTTTTATTGGATGTTTGAACCTTCACATTGATGCACGGAGGTCAGCTGACAGACTCTTTTGAGGGTGAAGACCGGTGTGAGGCAAGGCTGCTTACTCTAACCCTTTCTCTTTCTCCTGGTCACCAATCGAATGGATTATGAAGACGTCGACATCTGGAGGGACGCACGGTATCAACCGGACAGTTAGGACGCACCAGGACGATCTGGACTTCTTAGATGACCTGGCTCTTCTATCGCACACGCAACAACAAATGCAAGAGAAGACGACTAATGTAGCAGCAGCCTCTGCAGCAGTAGGTCTCAACATACATAAAGGAAAAAACAAGATTCTTCGATGCAACACAACATGCACCAACCAAATCACTCTTGATGTAGATGCCTTGGAGGACGTTAACACCTTTACATATCTGGGCAGCATCATCGACGAGAAAGGTGGATCCGATGCAGATGTGAGGGCGTGGATTGGCAAAGCAAGGGCTGCATTTCTACAGTTGAAAAATTTCTGGAACCCCAAACAACTGCCAACTAAAATCAGAATCAGGATTTTCAATACAAATGTCAAGACAGTTCTACTGTATGGAGTGGAAACTTGGAGAACTACCAAAGCCATCATCCAGAAGATACAAGTATTTATGAACAGTTGTCTACGCAAAATACTTCGGATTCGTTGGCCAGATACTATCAGCAACGACCTACAATGGGAGAGAACAAACCAGATTCCGTGGGAGGGCGAAATCAGGAATAAGCGCTGGAAGTAGATAAGACACATACTGCGAAAAGTGCTTAACTGCGTCACAAGACAACCCCTGACTTGGAACCCTCAAGGTCAAAGAAAAGAGGAAGACCAAAGACCACATTAAACCGTGAAATGGAGACAGACATGAGAAGAATGGAAAAACATTGGACAGAACTGGAAAGGGAGGCCCAGGACAGATTAAGTTGGAGAAAACTGGTGTGCGGCCTATGCTCGATTGTGAGTAACAGGCTTAAGTAAGTAAGTAAGTATTGATGTTTAGGACTGGAATCAATCAATCCCGTTTGGCATATGTGCATCCTGTATAGACACTGGCTTGATATAGCTAATAGGTCGCAAGCAATACTAGCAAAGATACAGTGAATATTCATTCTAAGATACAAATACATCCAGCTGACGAGCCCTCTAATAAAACGAAACGCTTGTCCTGAATTTCACTGCCAACCCCTGCCTTCAATAGATTCAATTAAATGTTGTACAAATGACAGAAACGTAAAAAAAAAACAAACTAGTAATCACATGATAATACTTACAATTTTTAATTTTGCTATACCTCTGTAACCTTTTTCTGAATAATCTCTTGGAAGTATGATTAACATTTCTGCATTTTGCTTATTAATTATAGGCTCCACAGTAATCTGCTTGAACTGAAAGAGATAAGGTGAATAGATGTATAATTATAGAAATACAATTGTAAAATTCTAGATCAATCAATGTTATATTTTTAAATGTAGACAACGTTACAGCGTAAATCATTTGTAGGAAGCTCTAGATGTCAACGAAAACATTTCATTGCACGCCATGTATTAACCATAAAACAATTCTCGATCCTATTGTCACTACTGACCAACAGCCATTAAAAGTGATAGCGCTCACAAATGACCAGCTTCGTAAGGAAATTATTGGATTCCTAGTGAGAAACTGTGTCTATTGGAGTTCAGTCCTGTCAAGTGTATACAATTACTTCAGTAGGCAAAGGGTGAGGTTGCGCGAAATTCTCAGAGTGATCAAAGTTAGACATATTAACACCGTTGAATGCTAGCTCAACGGCCTAGAGATTAAGCGTTTGCTCGCGGATGTGCACTGCCGACCTGTCCCATACTAGGAAAAAACGGCTATGCGGTGCATTCAGGTTTCTTAAGATGATCTAACAATGATTGATTCACGATTTCAGTGTAAAAATGATCGGGCGAAGAACTTCTATATTCAGAATTACCATGATATTTTACCTTTCGAGAATGTTACAGTTACAGTTTCCTTCAACTTTTTTCGTTGTGACAGAACAGTGAGAAGACGTAATTGATCTAAAAAATAGTGTGAATGTATTTACGCTATACACATTTCGAACAATCTGGTCACACATATGCACACTTGTCAAGGCATTTTATACATGAAGATGAATAAAAGGTCAATTTTAATAAAAGTTCAAATAGACATAAGGATATGATTGTAAATAAAGGAGAGAGAAAATTAACATAATATTGGTCATCAGAACACAACTACGACGAAACGACGATAGCAACTGATGTGCCCAAGAAACCAGTGTACCTACAGCAGTTACCTTTCAAGGGTGATCATTGCATGAAGATTACAAACAAACAGACTGCAGCTGCAATAAAAAAGACCTTCAATGCAGCTAATCTGAGGCTTATCACAACAACTCAATCGATCTCAGTTACACCAATCAAGTCTCCAAGACCGATTCAGTCCAAATCTCACTGTATTTACCAATTCACATGTAACTGCGGAGAAAGTTACTTAGGGAGGACAGATCGCCGATTGGAAGACAGGATAGGAGAACATATTCCAAAATGGTTAATCAAATCTCAAAATCGATCAAGAAACCCAGCCTCGTCCATTGCAAATCATCTAATGATGAGTAGTCAACAAATTGACCAAAAATCAGCCTTTAGAGTTGTGACATGACATCAAAACCCACACACACTGAAACTACTTGAAGCTATCTTGATTGGTCGGAAAAGTCCAACTTTATGTGTTCAAAAACAACTGTATGTTGACCTTTGTTTACCATGGTTCTAAGTGAGTGAGTGAATGTCATGCTAAATAAGAAATTTTGACCTTATCTTCAAAACTGTATTTACACAAATAACATGTTGGTTGTATGTGACTGACGAGAAATGGTACACGAAATGGTAACACTATCTCACAAAATATGTCTTCTCATTTCTCTGTTCAAAAATAATATGGAAAGAATAAGAAAGGGTGGGAAATTGTCACATTACTCCGTAGGCTTAAAGATTACCAGGGGTTAAATTCAAGGTTATGACAAATTGTTGCTGCATACATAAGGTGGGTTTTAATTTTCGAATAGCCAGATTGTTTGAAATACGTATAGTGCGCAAATACATCACACTGTTTTTCAGATCAATTACGTCTTCTCACTGTTCGATCAAAATTTTACGAAAAAGACTAATTGTTTCGTTACGTTGTACTTTCAATTAAATTATTGCCCATGGTTATGAATTTATGGATCACAATGTCTTATTAGTTAGTAATAGTCTGTTAAATTGATCGATATTACGAGCAATAAACAGTAGGAAACTTGTAGATAACAGTTTTAATTTGAAAATAATTAGAATGTAAATTGCAAAAACTTTTTTATGAATTATCTTAAACTAACAGTTTAACACATTTTTGAAACCATGAATCGATCAATGTTAGACCACCACCATTAGAAACCTGGAGGCACTGAGAGACGACCGTTTCGTCCTGGCATTGGACTCTTCAGCAGTGCGCATCCACGACTCCTGCACCCCACAGGATTTGAACCCAGGACCTTCGGTATTGTAGGTGAACGCCTAAACATCGGACCACTGAGCCGGTATCTAATGGTGTTAATGTCTAACTTGACCAATTCACGGAATTGCGCAACCTCATACACAGTCTTCGGTAGTTACTGTCTACACCCGAACAGGTTGAACTTCACTGGTCACGTCTTCTCACTAGAACTCGGAGAAGATTCCTCACGAAGCTAGTCACTAGTGAGCACAGGTAATTTGCATTACGGTGTTGTTGTGAAGATTGTTAAGTTACACATTTTTTTTTGAAACCATGAATCGACCAATGTTAGATCACCATTAGAAACCTGGAAGAAGCGCTCAAAGACGGCCGTTCCGTCCTGATATGGGACTCTTCAGCAGAGTGTAACTTAACAGTTGCATATGAGACAGTGTTTCTATGAAAGCGTAAAACTGCCAATTCACAAAATGGGCCGTTCACATAGTAATCTTTCACGAAAAAAGAAAGTCTACTAGTCAGTTAATGACTTATATATATAGGAGGAAACGTATGTCACTCGTTTGATAACTATTAAGTGAGGTTAATCCTGCGACTAAGAGATAATTTTCTCATATACTAATACAGTATCGCAATCACCCATCGACTGTTTGGTTTTCTTATAAAATGCAATGCTAGTATAGAAAAGTCTACACTGACAAATCACATAAGTTTTATTTCCGCTTGAGCAGATTGAAATTATTTATTCTACTGAAAACTACTTTAATTCTGTCATGAGTGTTTCGACAATCGATGGCTAACTCTTTAAAACCGGAAGGAAATGAAAGATTGATTAATGAGTATAAAAATATATGAAGGTGAAAGTATGCTTTTTTGTTTGGTTAGAACTAAGCTTTTGTATTTAAAAAAAAAGTTTTATCTATTGACGCAAATTAGTTATTCAATGCTGTCTAATAGACTGATCGCAACATAAAATTGATAGCGCTTTCAGTCGGTCAGTTATATATATACCGTTAAACAAGAAATATATGTACATCGCTTCAGGTTATCATACATACTATACTAACACAGAAAGTCGTTAATATCAAGACAAATCTATGAGTAGTAGAAGTTGAAAAATAAACAGTACAGTTTGGAAATACGATTCTAGAACAAATAATGAATTCAAGGGATGAAAATTAAGATAATTTTCTAAAATTTCAATATCTAGAGGAAGACAAAAACTGAATGCATCTGAGCTATCATCACCGTCGATTCCGATGTATGTCATCCATCGTCTTCAACAATAAGTTTTATTTATGACACAAAATGCAAACAGGTTGTCTGTGTCTACCCATAAGATTCAGTCGAATAATCAGTGACTTTATGGACTGATATTGTCGAATTTTTCAGTCGTAATTGACAATACTGATGACCTTGAACGTTTGGACATTTTTGATCTGTTTCGGTATGGTTTATAAGTTTGGGAAGATTTGTGTGGAAGAAATCAAATTGTAGATGAAATTTAAAACTTTCTATATCGTATTTCAGACTTGAATCGTCTGACCAAAGATAGAACGCTGATTTACAGGTGTTTTCGATTTTGGTACTGTTTTTTGAAATAAAAATATTTGGCGTTGGAATTTGTTTTGCTGTGAACTATCTTAAATGTAATAAGATGTATTATAGTAACTTGTGGCTACTACTAGTCGTTTCCCAAACCAATAACTTGATAGATTTCATGTTCTGCTTTTTCGACCTGCAGATATCTTCCAAGCTACGTCGTCCATTTCTCGTCTAGCCTCAACATTACCTTGTTTGTCATACGTCCAAAGAGCGCAATGTTTTGAAGATATCACTGATCAAATTCTAGAAGCCTATGAATTCCCTCTATTTTCTCAGAAGTCTAGTTTCACAGAAATAAATTAGGATAGAAAGAACCAATGAGCAGTAAAGTTGTCCTGTGTTTGCCAGACAAAAAATATAACCTACTTCATAAATAAGGTAAACCTCGGTAATATACACAGTAACATTCTCATATACATTTAATTCCAAGATATCAAAGTCAGGGTAGTTCACTTACCAAATCCACCCATCCATTTTCATATCCAATTTTAAAGAACTGAAAATAATGATGAAAAGTTTATGAAACTACCATAGGCATAGAAAATAATCAAAAAATCAATGTTTTTCGGAATATCTACGATATAAACACTGTCAATTAGATGTGTCAATTAGAGGAGATAAAACCCGAATCATTTCAAATGATCTGTTGGATATAGTGTACGATTTCGTCTACTTCAAATAGCAAGTAGTTAAGGGCACCGAAACCCACAACTCTAATTGTGTGTTCAGCATTTTCTATACAAATGTCAAGACAGTTCTACTGTATGGAGTGGAAACTTGGAGAACTACGAAAGCTATCATCCAGAAGATACAAGTATTTATTAACAGTTGTCTACGCAAAATACGTCGGATTCGTTGGCCAGACACCATCAGCAACAATCTACAATGTGAAAGAACAAACCAGGTTCCAGTGGAGGAGGAAATCAGGAAGAAGCGTTGGAAGTGGATAGGATATGCATGCAGGAAAGCACCCAACTGCGTCACAAGACAAGCCCTCACATGGAACCCTCAAGGTGAAAGGAAAAGAGGAAGGCCAATGAACACATTACTCTGAAAAATAGAGAAAAATATGAGGAGAATGAACAAAAACTGGAAAGAACTAGAAAGGGAAGCCCAGGAGAGAGTTGGTTGAAGAATACTAGTCGGCAGTCTATGGTCGATTAGCGGTAACAGGTGTAAGTAATTCATTTTTCACTTCCTTCCATTTATACTTTTTACTACCTAAATGTTTGTGTACATCTTATTACGTAATTGAACTAACTCCGTCTGGAGCCCTTATGGTGTTTACTGCCAGTCCCAAGCCAGAATAAAGGAGGCATAGAGTTAGTGACCTCATTTTGTAGAATTTCAACTCGCTAAAGAAAACGCTAACTAGGAAAAATAATTCGCTGGTCGGTGGCCAATACTGGAGATGGAAATTTCTGAATGTTAATCTCAAAGTAATTTGATTAAGCTTACTACCTGGTGGATAAAATGAAAATGTTATATGGTAGTGAACGAGAAGGCAGGTGAGGGCAAGGATTGTATTTAACGAAACTTACAGAGTTATTCAGTAAAATACGAAAACCATATCGTAAACCGTTAATTTCCAAAATATCAATCCATCATATCGAACTGGACTGTTCCTGTTACAAAACATCAATCCATTGTCACTATTCATGCGTTTCATACAAATTCCATTGTTTTCTAACTCTTCCTTTCTTGATCTTCCCCCATCTTCTGCTGCCAGACATTACGTTGACACTCACGTCATATACTACTTATGAGTAGCTCACACCACAAATGATCAGCAGAGATACATTTTATGCCTCTAAAGTTAAATACTACTGGATCGTTTATCACACACAATACAGTGCATCTGTATAGGTTACGGTTATTTGATGAAGTCTTCATGATTCCATTGTGCAAAACATTTTTAACAGAAAGGAACACTTAGATAGACAGACACACATAATGTTTCATCAACTTACTACCCAACTTTGATTCAACAGTCGACTGAATACACATATCCAACCACGATTTTGAATACGATTTGTCCATGCATGGATAAATATGTCATCATTCATCCAGCGTGTCATTACTAGTAAACCGTCACTAGAAAAAAACAAAATAGTAGTAATAATAATATGTGGTAAATTTTAGACTATTAATTTATTTCCCAATGACTCAGCATACTATGTGCAATTACTCTGTTTGCATTACGGGGTTGTTGTGAAGATTGTTAAGTTACATATTTTTTGAAACCATGAATCGATCAATATTAGATCAGAACCATTAGAAACCTGGAAGAAGCATTGGACTGTGTATGAGGTTGCGCGACTACATGAATTTGATCAACTTAGACATTAACGCCGTTAGATACCGGCTCAGTGGTCTAACGGTTAGGGCGTTCGCGCACAATACCGAAGGTGCTGGGTTCGAATCCTGCCAGGTGCAGCAGTCGTGGATGCGCACTGCTGAAGATTCCCATTCCAGGAGGAAACGGCCGTCTCTCAGTGCTTCTTCAACCTGTCCTGTTCGTGTTTAAACAGTAACTACGGAAGACTGTGTATGAGGTTGCGCAACTCCGTGAATTGATCTGGTTAGACATTAACATCGTTAAATACTGGCTCAGTGGTCTAAAGGTTAGTCGTTCACGCACAATACCGAAGGTCCTGGGTTCGAATCCTGTGGGGTGCAGGAGTCGTTGATGCGCACTGCCGAGGAATTACTATGTTGTTTATTGAAAATACAATGAATCTATTCAATGTAACATGATTAGTTTTCGCATGAAATTGGACCGACTACAAAACTCCATAAGGCTATACAATTTAACTTAACATGTTATTGTGAAATTAAACGAACATCTGAAGAAATAGTCGTCATAATTCTGTGATATGTAAACAAGAATGTAGTAAAAGGAAGAAAATCACCTGATATCATGTTTTTTCGGTTATTTATCTAAATGTGACAGAACAATAACTAAGAACCTAGACATATATATGGTTTAATTTATTAAAGTCAGATTAGCAGATACAGATATAGCAAACGTGTCAGTGTCATTCGGAAAAATCATATTTTTTGCTGGTGAATTTTCTGTTACGCCTGCCTGCATGTAACAATGTCATTTTGATATACTTGAACTATGACAAGTTTACCTTAGTCATAAAACGAGCGAGAGCGAGGATCGAGGATCTGGTGACACGACATACTACTCTAATCCGAGTGTCTCAACCACCATATTGAGTAAAAATAAGAAGACTTGATATGAAGTAGAACCTGTATTCTACGAACATCCAGAAAGTACGGGGTCCGAGTCCAGATCCGGGTCCTGGTCATAAAACGCTACAGATAATGCGTATTTATACATTTTGGTCTAATAGGAAACAGCATCGAATTCTGTGACATTGACAGTTAAAACGACCAATAGGAAGTAACATTTAAAGTGACATTGATGGTCAGGACAACCAATAAGAAACAACATTGGAGCACGTGACGTTGATATCTAGGACGACCATAAAATTGACCAAAGAAATGGACCAATAGGAATTGACCAACAGTTCTCGTAGGATATTGGATGAATATCTTAACATTGTCTATCATATATGTAGTTGCATAAAGCAATGAGTTTTTTTTCAATTTATTCGTTTGTAGGCATAATGAATTAATGTTGAGAGTCTCGATGTAACTATTATGTTCGTCACTAGGTATGCTTGAAGCTATTACGAGTTCCCCTTAGTCGATAAACACGAACGAGACTTTTACCCAGCGTCCAGGTAGGCTTCCTTGAATCCCAGCGGAAGTAAAAAAGGCTTTGTAAGCGTAGAAGGTGTATTCTACAAACACCCAGCAATCACACAATACAATCAAGCATACAACTCTCGTTTATTTTATACATCATAGAAACGTCCTAGTGGGACAGTTAAGAAAATAGCACACCAAAATACACAGC
>OX103977.1:792407-833858 GCA_944470395.2 Schistosoma turkestanicum
AGGTGTGCGGACTTTGAGTCAAATAGGGTAACAGGCTTCATTAGCTAAAACTTTAGAATCTGGCGACATCGATATGTGCTGCGTCTTGGAAATGCGCATACAGGATCCGAGTAGCATCATTCACTTGGCCTCACCATGTCAAGCTAAGAAAATATTTCAGGATAAACTCAAAAAAAAACAGTTAGGTGACCATACAAGTGATTCCCATCCGGAGGCAGGTTGGAATGATATCAGAAAGGCTGTGGAAACAGCAGTGATATCTGGTAGTAAGGTAAACCATAAGGCTAGGACATGGGGTTGGCGACCCCATTCCGTCAAAAACTAACTTGCCAAAAAAACGCTAACCAGAAAAAATAATTCAAACCATTTTAACTCTGCCCTGGGAGTTGAAAGAAGAATTATGACGTCTCGTGGTGAAAGTCGAGTTCCCTCGGAAGTCACGGGGCCGATGCCTCTTCTGACAACCAGAGCAACCATTTTTTTAGGCACATGGAACGTTCGTACATTGTGGGAGACTGGAAGACTATTTCAAGTTGCGGCAGAAATGAAAAGATACAACCTCGAAGTGCTCGGCATCAGTGAAACGCATTGGACACAAGTAGGACAACTGAGACTAGCTTCAGGGGAACTGCTGTTATACTCTGGTCATGAAGAGGAAAACGCTTCACATACACAAGGAGTTGCACTGATGCTGTCCAAACATGCACAAAAGGCACTGATAGGATGGGAATCTCATGGACCGAGGATCATCAAAGCATCCTTCAAAACAAAGAAAGAGGACATTACAATGAACGTCATCCAATGTTATGCACCTACCAACGACTACAATGACGACGTTAAAGATCAATTCTACGAAAGGCTGCAGTCAATCGTCGATAAATGTTCACCAAAGGATTTGACGATCCTTATGGGAGACCTGAATGCCAAGGTTGGAATGGACAACACTGGATATGAAGACATCATGGGACGACATGGACTGGGAGAAAGGAACGAAAACGGTGAGAGATTTGCAAACCTATGTGCCTTCAACAAACTGGTCATCGGTGGCACAATATTCCCGCACAAACGCATTCACAAAGCCACATGGATTTCACCGGATCACACTGCTCAAAACCAAATTGACCATATCTGTATCAACAAAAAGTTCAGAAGGACCATGGAGGATGTGAGAAACAAGAGAGGAGCTGATATAGCTTCAGATCACCACTTGCTGATCGCCAAAATGAAACTGAAGCTAAAGAAGCACTGGACAACGGGACAGACAACATCACACAAGTTTAATACGGCCTTTCTTCGGGATACCGTAAAACTCAACGAATTCAAGATAACCCTCACCAATAGGTTCCAGGCCTTTCAGGATCTACTCAATGGAGAGGACACAACATTGGAGAACAATTGTGAAGGGATTAGGGAGGCAATCACTTCAACATGTCAGGAGGTCCTTGGTTGCAAGAAGCACCATCACAAGGAATGGATCTCTGTTGATACTCTCGCAAAAGTTGAAGAAAGGAGGAACAAGAAGGCAGCAATTAATGTCAGCCGAACAAGAGCAGAGAAAGTCAAGGCACAAGCTGAATACACAGAAGCAAACAGGGAAGTGAAGAAGAGCATCAGATCTGACAAACGAAAATATGTGGAAGATCTAGCAATGATGGCGGAAAAGGCTGCAAGAGAAGGAAACATGAGACAATTGTACGAAACAACAAAGAAGCTCGCCGGGAACTATCGTAAACCAGAACGACCAGTGAAAAGCAAGGATGGGAAAATAATCAGCAACACTGAACAACAGCGAAATAGGTGGGTGGAGCACTTTAAGGAACTATTGAATCGACCAGCTCCACTGAACCCACCCAACATCGAAGCAGCATCCAAGGACCTCCCAAATAATATTGGCGCACCTACGATTGAGGAGATCAGTATGGCCATTAGACAAATCAAGAGCGGCAAAGCAGCAGGACCAGACAACATTCCAGCAGAGGCAATGAAAGCAGATGTGGAAGCAACCGCAAAAATATTTCACATCCTCTTCAAGAAGATTTGGGATGAGGAACAAGTACCATCAGATTGGAAAGAAGGATACCTGATCAAAATACCAAATAAAGGTGATCTCAGCAAGTGTGAGAACTACAGAGGCATCACTCTTCTTTCAATACCAGGCAAAGTCTTCAACAGAGTATTGTTAAACAGAATGAAGGACTTCGGAAACGCCCAACTTCGAGATCAACAGGCCGGATTTCGTAAGGATCGATCATGTACCGACCAAATTGCTACATTACGGATGATTGTGGAACAATCAATTGAATGGAACTCACCACTCTACATCAACTTCATCGACTACGAGAAAGCATTTGATAGCGTGGATAGGAAAACACTGTGGAGGCTTCTTCGACACTACGGGGTGCCTGAGAAAACAGTCAACATCATACGGAATTCTTATGAAGGATTCAACTGCAAAATCGTGCACGGAGGTCAGCTGACAGACTCTTTTGAGGTGAAGACCGGTGTCAGGCAAGGTTGCTTACTCTCACCCTTTCTCTTTCTCCTGGTGATCGACTGGATTATGAAGACGTCAACATCTGGAGGGAAGCACGGTATCAACTGGACAGTTAGGACGCAGCTGGACGATTTGGACTTCGCGGATGATCTGGCTCTTCTATCGCACACTCAACAACAAATGCAAGAGAAGACGACCAGTGTAGCAGCAGCCTCTGCAGCAGTAGGTCTCAACATAAATAAAGGAAAAAGCAAAATTCTCCGATGTAACACAACATGCACCAATCAAATCACGCTTGATGGAGATGCTTTCGAGGACGTTAACAACTTTACATATCTGGGCAGCATCATCGACGAGAAAGGTGGATCGGATGCAGATGTGAGGGCGCGGATTGGCAAAGCAAGGGATGCATTTCTACAGTTGAAAAATATCTGGAACTCCAAACAAATATCAATCAACACCAAAATCAGGATTTTCAATACAAATGTGAAGACAGTTCTACTGTATGGAGCGGAAACATGGAGAACTACGAAAGCCATCATCCAGAAGATACAAGTGTTTATTAACAGTTGTCTACGCAAAATACCTCAGATTCGTTGGCCAGACGCCATCAGCAACAACCTACTGTGGGAGAGAACAAGTCAGATTCCAGTGGAGGAGGAAATGAGGAAGAAGCGGTGGAAGTGGATAGGACATACACTACGAAAAGTACCTAACTGCGTCACAAGACAAGCCCTCACATGGAACCCTCAAGGCAAAAAGAAAAGAGGAAGGCCAAGGAACACATTACGCCGAGAAATAGAGAAAGATATGAGAGGAATGAACAAACATTGGAGAGAACTGGAGAGGGAAGCCCAGGACAGAATTGGTTGGAGAAAACTGGTTGGCGGCCTATGCTCCATTGGGAGTAACAGGCGTAAGTAAGTACGTAATATCTTCAAACCCTAGTCTTCTTCATTACCATTAATACCTCTACTATCTCTATCACTATGGGATTTGATTTGACATTTGCGTCTCTGTGCTAATGTGGCATGGTAACCTGAACTGATGTACACGTACGTACGAAGTTCTACGTTGCAACTGACTGACTTCGAGTTCAACGCTTATTAGGCAGTAGTTTTTTTCCCCACCTTTATTAGGTAGGTTCATAACAATCAACTTGAAACTTATTTTAAGCGCATACTGAAAAATATACATATTCAATGATCAATTTTATATATATATATATTTAAAACAATCTAAGCAATCTCCCGCTTATTTTTCAAAAAATTAATCTATACATATTTGACTTGAAATTAGCAGCCGGAAAAACTAATTCATAGATGGTAATGAGAATGACTTGGTCTGGTCAAGTGTTTACAAACTAACTACCTTAATGATGATTTCATTTCCAATGGAGAACGCAATGTTTTTTCTTGATAATATTACTACTGGTCACAGTAACTTCAGCCATCTGACTACTTTTCAAATGATTATGTAGATAGACAGACATATACACTGCCTGTTTGCATTCTGCGCATTTGGAAGACAATAGATGGATGACATGCCTCAGAATTGGTGATGATAAAAGCGCAGATGCATTCAGTTTTTATCTTCCACTAGATCTCTTGAAGTGTTAAAAGATTATCTCAATCTTCATTCCGTAAATTCATTGTTTCTTCTATAATTTTTTACTTTTACTACGCACACACATGGATTTACACATTTTCTGAAACCATGAATCGATCAATGTTAGACCACCATTAGAAACCTGGAAGAAGCACTGGACGGCCGTATCGTCCTGGTATGGGACTCCTCAGCAGTGCGCATCCACGACTCCTACGCCCCGCAGGATTCGAACCCAGGACATCCGGTATTGTGCGCGAACGCCTAACCATCGGACGACTGAGCCGGTATCTAACGGTGTTGATGTCTAACTTGATCACATGGATTCGTCTTGATATTCACAACCTTCGGTGTTGATGTAGTTTGCGTTATAACTTCAACTGATGCTCATATTTATCATGACTGATTAAATGATTAGCGAACTAAACTTATCTTATGGAATAATTTATAAAGCAGTTTTTAAGTTTTGAGTAAATCATGGTTGCTGATAAGAATTGATCGTCAGTATAATAATATGGTTGGAAAAATAAACTTGCTGAAACAAATTTTATGATCAAAATTAGCTACACTTTTCTAAGAGGTAATTGTAGGCTCTGTGAAAAGTAGCTTTTGAGCATTGTTACGAGAGAAGATAAGATTTGTAAGCATTAGAGAGATTATGAACGTTGCGGGTTTATTGCTTCAAACAAATGAGTAAACGTAAATAAAGCTCAGTAGTTTAATTAAGTACGTATGAATAAGAAGATCCCGACCATTGCTGCTACCTTGATGGAGTGTTCGGGTTCGCCTATCGTGATGACCCAACCGAGATATATTGGCTGGAACATATGTTTTTGAAGGTTCTATCATGCCAGGCAGGTCGATTGCAGAACGATAAGACTGAAAGCAGTTACTCAAGGTCTGAGAGTGAAATCCTTCTGCTGACTGCAGTGGGGTATGTCATCAGTAAGATGTTGCCGTAGGACAACCAGCATCTGCAGCGATGCTGCCTTCTCGCAATGAAAGGAAAGAGTTAAATGAGGTCGACCCTAAACATGTCACACCTCACCTTTTATAAACAAGAGCAGAGCTAACACGTTAAAAGTTTCTCATAAAAAGGCCATGCGTGACCGGCTTCAAGCAGTTGTCCCTTGGGCTATAAGATCACGCCTCCATGTCTCTAAGACCAACACCAATCTAACTTCCTTTTCAGGCTCCTCAAGAAATACCCTTCCACGGCGTGGGCAGCCGGGAAGTGACATCCGTCCTCGTACTCGCAGCAAAACACGAGACCTAATTAGTCATAGTTAAATCCTTCCTGATTAATAAGAAAATACGACTGATTACGTAATTTTCGAGATCGCCTAATACATTATCTGAACAGAATCATCTACGTACTAATCAAGTACGAATCATTTTATTTTCCAAGTTTACACTAGTAAGGATTCACTTAACGGTATTATAACAAATGACTCAAAATCAACTGACATTAACTAGAAAAGTGTTAAGATTCTGTAAACTAGTCGTTTCAAAGTGGAAAAAAAGTGAGTTTGAAGCATTACGGAAAATTATTGATCATGTAAATAATCGTAATAGAATAAGAATAATAATCATTACCATTAACAGTTTGACTATTGAATGATTCCAAAAGTGTATTTACGTGCATTAAATCAGAAAATGTGAACGGTAATCCATGATCGATCTTTTTCTCTTCTAAAATTTGAAAACAAAACACAAATTAGCCAGAAAAATGTTAATCGAACACCAAAATGAAAATAAACTCCGCCAGTAGAACCTTAGGGGCTATTGCCAGTCCCAAGCCCGGCGGATAAAGGAGAAGGGTTGGACATGGGGTTGGCGACCCCATTCCACCAAAAAACTAACTTGCCAAAAAAACGCTAACCAGAAAAAAACTAATTCAAACCATTTTAACTCTGCCCCGGGGAGTTAGAAGAAGAATTATGACGTCCCATGATGAAAGCCGAGTTCCCTCAGAAGTCACGGGGCCGATGCCTCTTCTGACAACCAGGGCAACCACATTCTTTTAGGTACATGGAACGTTCGTACATTGTGGGAGACTGGAAGACTATTTCAAGTTGCGACAGAAATGAAAGGATACAACCTGGAGGTGCTCGGCATCAGTGAAACGCATTGGACACACACTGCAATTACTAAAAAGTTGGTTTGTTAAAAATTAAGAACCAAGAAAAAAAACACCAAGGTATTTTAGAAATTCATTCAAAATGACCGTAGGTAACGACTCGGGTCTCAACCAAATCTCTTAATTGACATTTGAATACTCCTGGATTTACAACTAAAGTAAAATGAAGGACAGGTGAGTAACGAAAATTTTCCTCTTTATGTAAAGTATAACAATTGTACATTAGGGCCATTTCGCACATTTTAAAGTAGTAGTAGTTAAACAGGGTTTCCGAAAACTAAAATTATTTTGAGTTGAAAAATCCAAATCGTGTAATATTGAAATGCTCAAGAACTATTATTTATAATTTTTGAAACCATGAATCGATCAATGTTAGATCACCATTAGAAACCTGGAAGCACTGAAAGATGGCCGATTCGTCCTGGTATGGGACTACTCAGCAGTGACCGGTGAAGTTCAACCTGTTCGGGTGTAGACAGTAACTACTACTGAAGACTGTATATGAGGTTGTGCAACTCCGTGAATTTGATCAAGTTAGACATTAACACCGTTAGATACCGGCTCAGTGGTCTGACAGTTAGGGCGTTTGTGCACAATACCGAAAGCCGCGGGTCCGAGTCCTGTGAGGTGCAGGAGTCGTGGATGCGCACTGTTGAGCAGTCCCATACCAGGACGAATCGGCCGTGTTTCAGTGCTTCCAGGTTTCTAATGGGGGGTCTAACATTGATCGACTCATGGTTTCAAAAATGTGTAACTTAACAATCTTCACAACCCCGTATTATTTATAAGTTAACAAAATGTATAAGTTTAGAATATGGCGGAATAAATGACCGACATATCGTTTCTGAGCAAAACGATGAAGCTTGAAATTCAGTTAAATTTAATGATACAAAATCACTCAGTAATGTTTCGCTTTTGTCTGCAAAGATGGAGGACAACAGTGGGTCTACATATATGGGTGAATGCAGACAACAGAGAGTATTGAGCTTCATTGAAATAATGAATCAATAATTGTTAGACCATCATTAGAAACCTGAAAGTACTGGATGGCCGTTCTGTTGTAGTTTGAGACTGGTCAGCAGTGCACATCCATGACCTCTGCTTGCGGAATAGGACCTTGAGGCCTTCGGGCCTTCGCGCGCGAATGCCTAGCCTCTAGATACATGAGCTGACATCTAACGGTGGTAATGTCTAACGCTGATCTATCTAAGAATTTTGCGCAACTTCACCCTTTGTCTTCGGCAGTTACTACCTGCCCCCCAGGACGATTGAATTCAGCTGGTCACAGCTTCTCACCACAACTCCGATAATTCCACCACGAAGCCTGACCGAGGGTCCTGGGTTCGATTCCCGTCAGTGGGCATCGTGTATGTGCATTGTTAATGAGTCTCATACTAGGACGTGACGGCCATTTAGAGCTTTAAGGTTATTATTATTGACCTAACAAAGATCGATTCCTAATTTGAATCAACATATTTTGATATTTATCGTCATTTTTATCCCATCTCACACCAAGAATTCATATTCATATTTACACATTACAGAATTTCAAATTCACAGTCTCATTAATATGACTAGCTAGCTATGTAGTAAACAATTGTTTTGAGAACCCGATTTAAATTAGCTAATTTCAAATTTTTGTTAATGTCATAAGACAGCTATGCGAAACGTTGAAGTTATCTTTGATGTTAACCGGTGAGATGTTCTCGAATATACAATCGTTGACAGTCATAAATGTTCATCAAAATTAATTCATTGAAAACTATTGAGAACTAAAATCAATGCTGAATTATATTTTATTATTTAAAATCGTGTATCGATCGTTGGTAGACCACCAATAGAAGCATTCACAAGCGCCTACAAAATTCGTTTCATAATAGAAAATTGAACTCACATAAAAAACAAATCAACTTCCTTATTGGTTAACATTGATTTATCAAATAAAACAATATCTACCACTAATAATTTTTAGCTATCGTCTTTTTAAAACTTTTTGTTTTAATTTTCAAAACCGATGAAAAGTTCTGAATAAAATATGACATCTTATATTTTATGTCCACTCCTCGCAGAGCTCCTTCGGAGTTACTGCCGGTTCCAAGCTCAAATAAAAGAGTGAGGTTGGGAATAGGGTTAGCGACCGCATCCCATAGAAAACTAAATCATTAAAAACAGGTTAACCAGAATGGCTTTATCTAGAAAAGCTAGAATGCCTTGTTTGAATTCAGGAAGAAGCTTAGGAAGTGGATTGGACATACATTGAGGCAAACATCCAACTGTATCACAAGCCAAGCCTCAACTTGGAATCTTCAGAGACAAAATAAATGAGGAAGACTTCAAAACACATTGAGCCGAGAAATGGAGACGGACATGAGAAGAATGAACAAAAATTGAGCAGAACTAGGAAGGAAGGCTCAGGACGGGTAAGCTGGTTAAAGATGGTCCACGGCCTATGCTCCATTAGGGGTAACAGGAGTAATTAAGTAAGTAAGTAAGAAGATTTTTTCTCAAATTCAACAATTCATTATCTCACAAAAATTGATTTACATTAGACAAGTAATCATGGTTATATTCAAAAACTAGTTTAGAAAGAGTGAACTGATATCATATAACATCAATCAAACTGTCTACTACTAATAAACACAAGAACGTAGATCATATGATGCGTAAATAAACGTTGGATTAGCAAATTATTCTCATAAATTTTATATCTTACCATTTGTTGTTAATCGTATATTGGTTACTAACAAAGAAGAATAATTAAGGGGAAACAGGTTTCACAATACACAGAATTTCATAGAATAAAACATTCCTAATGTATAAATAACCAGCGCATAGAAAGTTTCTCTTTTGTCAGCGGTTTCGTTAAATTAATTTATTGAATGCAAGGACAAAACTACAAAGTAATTGAACCGTCATTTTTAGTCTATGTATTCTGTCAATAGTTTAAAACCGGATGCACATGTTTCATGCAGCTATCATGTCATTCATTTAAAATCATAAATCGATCATATTTTTAGGTGACGACTGGCCGTCCGTTTTGTCCTAGTGAGGTTGTACAATATATACTAGATTGATCGAAATCAGAGAAGAATACCGTAGAGCGCTGGAGCAGTGTTCTAAAAGGTCAAGCGTTCGCGCACCAAACCGAAGGTCATGGGTTCGAATCGTGCGAATAGCAGGAGTCGAGAGAATGCACTGCTGATGACTCTATGGTGTTTGAATGAACTAGTAACTTCTTGTTGTTGTGGAATGCTTGATTTCGAATTCTAAATACAATACATTCGTTTGTGCATATCCTAATTCTTGATTCATATACTTCTAAGTATCACAGTGGCGTCGCGATGGAACTTGTAATGGAACAGCTAGATATTCATTCTACTTCTGAAGCTTTTGAAGATTATTTGGAAAGGTTTGAAATCTGGAGTATGACCAGGAAAGATGTCAAAGATGATAAACTTGTGGCTTATTTCCTAACATTCATCGGAAAAGAAGCGTACAGCTTATTAAAAACTTTGGCATATCCAGAAAAACCTATTTCACTTCCCTATGCAATGCTAAAGGAGTTATTATTGAATCATGTAAAGTGCCCTGGTTTTGAATGCCGTGAAAGAGCGAAATTTCATAAGATGACTCGTCAAAATGACCAAAATGTTAAGGAATTCATTCTTGAATTGCAGAAACAGGCTGTCAAATGTAATTTTGGTGATCAACTTCATGTGCAGCTGAGAGACCGATTAATTGCAGGAATTAACATACCTAGTTTGGAAAGAGAGCTGTTAAGAATGTCAAACTGTTCCTTTCAAGATGTTAGAACTGCGTGCATTAACTACGAGGCGTTGAATGAACTTGATATTCAGTCGATGAAGATTTCCAATACTTTGATTAGTTGTCATGATGAAAAGCAATCTCAGGGTCAATCAAAATTGTGTTCGTTTAACAGAGGTTCCTATTCTCGTGTAAAAATGAACGGTGTCTCAAAAAAGAATTACAAAGGAAATCAAAAAGGTGAGACCAAGTTTGGCAAATGTTTATCATGTGGAAAACTTCATTCTCGTTATTATTGTACATTTCGTAATGCTAAATGTTTTAGATGTGGTAAGATAGGACACATTCAAGCAGTATGCAAAGCTACTGTTCATTTTGCCTCAAGTAGTACTAAAGCTTGTAATTTAGATCCCAATAATTCAGCTGATCCTAATGATCATTTATCTTTAACTACCATTTCAAAAGGTAATGCTCATATTCGAAAGTGACTATATACATCGCTTGGTTCATGTCATGACTTTATTGTGGACACAGGCAGTATAGAGTCCATTATTTCATTCAAGAATTTGAAATTGTTAGATCCGAACGTTGTGATACGACCCACTGAAGTATCAATATTGGGGATTACTGGACACAAACTGCCTATACGAGGATGTTGTGAATTGCTAATAAGAGATGATAATTCCTCATATATACCTTGTGAATTTTTAGTTAGTGAAACAGGACTGTCAATACTGGGTTTAAAGAATTTGAGAAGACTTAAAGTGGAGTTGTCTCTCCTAGTTTCTAAAGAAAATTCTGATGCTTTACTTAAAGATTCGATAGCCACGTGTGCTAAGTGCAGTGGAGGTATGAAAACTGCTATTGATTCTATTGCCGCCTCAACATTTAATGAGCTGGAGAGGGGAGTAGATACCTTTCTACTGCAATATAGAAATGCCAGACATTCAGTGACGAAAGAGACTCCATCAAAACTATTAAAAGGAAGAATTCTTCGGTCGAATATGAGATGTTTGGAGTCTGCAGAAGTTACATATTATCGTGGCAATGATCTTCGACCATCCACGGGGATTGTTCTGAAGAATGTTGGGAAATCTATGGTGCGACTTCTAGATATCAATGACTTAAGTACACACAATCGACATGTTGATCAAATACAATTCCAGGAACCAGGTGAGTCTGTTCCAATTCCGGTTGTTAATTCTAATACTAATGAGAGCATTCCAGATAATACAGAGCCTTTATCCAATACACTGTCGGACAGACACAGGATGAATTTGAGGAGGAGACGTACAATTGATTACAGACATATACATTCCAATTTAAGCTGTGGCGGATGTGGTGTTTGAATGAACTAGTAACTTCTTGTTGTTGTGGAATGCTTGATTTCGAATTCTAAATACAATACATTCATTTGTGCATATCTTAATTCTTGATACATATACTTCTAATTACTACAGACTCCCATACTAGGATGAAATGACTGTCCAGGCGCTTATAGGTTTCGAATGATGGTCGATCAATGATTGAGTGATTGATTGTATGAAATAATCGTCATCGAATTCTCAACTTCCAAAAGAGTTAGTCAAGGTTGCTCACAATCTTCAAGTTTATTTTATTTAACATTGGATATTTTCTCCTGACCATTCAGAGGAGGTTCATTTATTGACACATAGTAAGCTGACAAAACGGGATCTTCCAATGTACTTGCTTAACAATGCAAGTATATGTAGGATGAGATTCTCCTCTTCTAAAGAAAAACGCTGACTCACGTTTAAGTTTCGTCAGCACCTAAATTGATGATATAGACTGAAGTATTTTAGCGCACTGATCGCTTCCTTTATTTTAAAAGCTCGTCAGTTCAGATGGATTGGTGTCTGAATAGTCTTGGAACTGTTTTAGAAATCTCACTTGATTTTGCCAATTTCCTTTACTTATAGCCTAATGGACATGTCTGTTTATCTATCAACCAAAGGGTTGTACGGCATTCTGTTCTGTTTTGTTCCATGGTTTTTCAACATGGATTTTGAATAGACAAGAAAAGTGTAAACTGTGATGGTGGAGAAAATTTGTAGCTCAGGTGGATGATTGTGGTGATGTTTTCTTCGAAAAAAAGGTGCAAACAATGACAAATTTAAGGTTAATAGCAACCAATCAAGATCTAGGTTAACATAACAAGCTAGGGGTCAAACATGGAGAAATTCGAATACTTCACTTCTCCTATCTGAAGTTTGTGCTGATAATGTTATTCAGAAGAGCAATGAAAGCTCCACAACCGAAACGTCTAGGTCAAAGAACAAAACATCACCACAAAAGTGCGAATTTTCTATTTTCCATCATGGACATGTTCGAAAATTTTCAGGAAAATCATGAAATAACCGAGTTAGCCTACTTAATGTTATGTGTATGATGCTGTAAATAGGAGGTAAATCTGTTGATCAGGTTGTTGGCACATTTGTTACTTATGCCTGATCAAAATACATCTTGAGCGTCAATGTAAAAACTAAGGAGTTCGCTTGGAGAAGACAAACGCCAAAGTGTAGCATGTGCCCATGAAGCCATTAGGTATTAATCGGATCCATTTTCTGCAGATGGAATTCATTTAACAACCATGATAGCATTGTCAGTGAGTTTGAGCGATATGGTTCAAAATAGTTCACAGTTGAGCAAAGGCATTAATTTTTGTCATCTAGACCAGAAATTTCTTCATACAGACGCATGACATCCGTCTTCTCAGTATTCAGTTGTTATCATTATTTCGATCAACTTTATAAGTCATTTTGTTAATCCTATCTCTTTGCCGTTAATGCAGTCTAGTAATGTAGGTTAACACTTATGTTTGAGAGGTTTTATCAATGTGTATATATGAAATAGTTTTGAATTTCAACCCATTTCAGACATTCAATTTTCTACACGGTACAATCTTTAAAAAGTATCAATCTTTTGAATTATGAAAGAACCTAATTGTTCGGTGTTGTCTGAATAAAATTATCGGATACGATCACCGAATAAGATACCTGGCATGTTTTGCTAGTCAGAGAAACTTATTTTCTGTGTGAAGCTATTCTGATAGTAGATCATGATGGGTTATAAAAAAAATTTTACGATATAAGCAATTCATTTAGAAATGATCTTTTCAGTCGAATTCAGGTAAGCAATCAGCATGCTGTCACAGAAATTAGAAGTTGTCAGTAATTTCTTTTTTACTTTCATATTACGTAGTCGTCAACCTGTGATGATTATTTTTTGAAAATAGATTTCAACTGGCGTTCCTTTTTCTTGAGTAATTAGTCCACTGTACTGGTGCTGTAATGAAGATGTATAACAATAAGATGAGCGTTGGAGAAAATATGTAGCTCAGGTAGATGATTGTAGTGGTGTTTCGTTCTCTGAGCTGGATGTTTTGGTTGTGGAGCTTTCATTGTTCTCCTGCTGAACAACAACATCATCAGCACAAACTTCAGATAGGAGAAGTGAAGTATTCGAATTTCTCCACGTTTGACATGTAGCTTGTTCTGTTAACCTCGGTATTGATTAGTTGTTGTTGACCTTAAATGTGTCGTTGTTCGATCCCATGTTTTGATTGTAACCCCCTTTTGATCTGTTTCTCTTGATCCCATGTAGCCTATGATTTTCCTGATTGGTTGACAAAGTGGGTCAATGTCAATGTGTTTGTTGATTGTTGATGGACCTGAGTGCCAAGCTTGTAAAAATTCCCCAGTAGTCTTTGTCCTCCCCCTGTCTGCTATTTCAACATTATTCCAATCGAACGTATGTCCATATTTATCCATATGTATTGATATAAGTGAAGAATGATCGTGGCGTTTGACTGCTCATTGGCGTTCACGTAAATGAAGCAGAAAATGCCGTCCACTTTGTCCTATGTAGAGTTTTTCACAATCTGAGCAATTTATTTTGTAGATGATATTTAGTTTTTCTTCTTTAGTCGTTTTGTCCCTTGGTCTACATAGGATTAATTCAAGTGATTCTGTTGGTTTGTATGCTGTATGCTCTGATATGTCTTTTATGTATGATAGGATGATCCGTTTATTGGTTCCTGTACTTGATTTCGCTTCTATGGACGATTTCAGTTGATTTTTTTTGATGAAGTTTCGGGGATAGCCGTTCTTTTGGAAGATAGTCATTAGATATTTTTCTTCGTTTCTTCGTACTTCAAGTGTGCTGCAGGGTCTCTTCGATCTCTTCAACAACGTTTGTACGCAGTTGATTTTCTGAGTTCTTGGGCTATTGCTACCGTAGTTGAGAATTAGCTCTGTGAGGGTTGATCCGATTGTAGATGTTCTCCAGCTCGTTCCTTTTGATAATGACGAATGTGTCTTCTGCATAGCGAACCCACATTTTTGGCTTGATCACTGGCAGAATCGACGCTTCCAGTCTCTGCATTACTGCTTCCGCCATGAGTCCTAATATTGGTGATCCCATTGGTGTTCCTTTTGTTTGTTCGTAGACTCTATTGTTGAATTGAAAATACATTGTTTAGCGTAGATCGACGAGTTCTAGAAGACTTTGGTTCTGAAGTTTCGTGTATAGTTTTGGAGATTTGTGTCGTTGGTGAGGAGCATGGAAAGAGTTTCTTTGGCTAAGCTTGGCTCTGTTGAGGTAAATAAGGCTGTTACGTCGAAGGATATCGTCGTTTCATCGTTGTCGATTTGAATCCCCTTCAGTTTATCCAAGAATTATGTGTTAGACCCAATGGAGTTGTTGGATTTATCTGCTAGTTGTTTTAAAAGATGCGGTTACTGCTCCACATATAAAATTCATTTTATCAACAGAACAACTTTCTCACATCATCGTGTGTAGGTGATGAAGACAAAACTACTATTTTAGGAAACAATATTCCTTAGGAGTTTAGCAACCGCTGGACAAAGCATAATTATGTGAAAAAAAGTCAAGCATTTCACCGCACATGAAAACAGCACTTCTATGAGAACGATAAAGTTATTAGAAGCAAACTTATTTTCGACCAAATATTTGTGATTGACTACTTTGAATGTTGCAGCCTCTGCAGCAGCAGGTCTCAACATACATAAAGGAAAAAGTGAAATTCTCCGATGCAACACAACATGCAACAACCAAATCATTCTTGATGGAGATGCCTTGAAGGACCTTAACACCTTTACATATCTTGGCAGCATCATCGACAATCAAGGTGGATCCGATGCTGATGTGAGGGAGCGGATTGACAAATCAAGTACAGCATTTCTACAGTTGAAAATTATCTGAAACTTCAAACAACTTTCAACCAAAACAAAAATCAGCATTTTCAATACAAATGTCAAGACAATGTTCTACTGTATAGAGCGCAAACTTTGAGAACTACAAAAGGCATAATCCAGAAGATACAAGTGTTTATGAACAGTTGTCTACGCAAAATACTTCAGATTCGTTGACTAGACACCATCAGCAACAACCTACTGTGGGAGAGAACAAACCAGATTGCAGTGGAGGAGGAAATCAGGAAGAAGTGGTGGAAGTGGATAGGACACACATTGCGTAAAGCACCCAACCGTGTCACAAGACAAGCCCTCACATGGAACCCTCAAGGCAAAATGAAAAGAGGAATGTGAAGGAACACATTACACCGAGAAATAGAGAAAAACATGAGAAAAATGAACAAACATTGGATAGAACTGGAGAAGGAAGCCCAGGATACAGAGAAGGTTGGAGAAAACTGGTGGGCGGTCTATGCTCCATTTTGGGTAACAGGCGTAAGTAAATATGTAAGTAAGTAAGTAAGTACTTTGAATGTTATTTGTACAGTTAGAAAATTGAAAACCCGATATGTAGTTCCAATTCTTGGGTAGGCAGCATTCAAAAGCTGGAAGTATAGTTTTATAATATACATTGATTTTTCGATCAGAATAATGTTACTTAATAAAAACACTAGCAAAGTGACTGACTGACGTATGTATCTGCCTAAAGTTATGTACACAAATTATTCAGTATAAGTCTACATTATATTACTTCTTATTATAACTACAGTCTATTTATAGTTAAGTATGGATTCAGATAAAGTTAGGTTGATTTCTTGTACTTATTAAACGTTTTACTGTTTACAGGATTGTTTGTTTCATAAAAGAATAAGTTGCATCAGCTGAAGTGGTTGGGACATGTGTTACATATGTCTAACCACCGGCACAAAATCCATGAAGTCACTAGCTGTTGGTCTGAGCTGTTAGTAGAGATGTAAACTAAGTGGGGTCCGTGAGACAATAGTAACCAATGGTAAGAGACATATCTGAAAATCATTTTCAACAGCTCATAAGCATCTTTATCTTCTCTGAAATTCTAGCCTTCTGTATTGCTCATCATCACCTTTATCTTTCTCTTTTTCAATTTATTTCACTGGTATATAACTGTGGTGTGTGCTACTTATACGAACGATATAAGTAATATGAGAAGGGACGTTGAAGAAGAAGTCTCACGGTCACAAGAGGAAAATGGAAAGCAAATGGAGCAAAAGCAAAAAGTGAATGGAATACCAACAGGAAGGAAAGAAAGCAACAACAGGAATGGAAGAAGGATGAAGCACTGGAAGTCACGACTCAAAGATGGTGTGCAAATAGAGTGTTCAATGTAATGTTTTTGTTTTGTTCTGCAATTCCTCTTCAATGTAATGTTTTCGTTTTTAATTAACTAAGAGTGTAAATTTGTGCGCACCTGCCTCAGTCTTCTCAATTGGTGTCGCTGCCTCTACACAGGATGAAGATCCCATGGCCTCGGCAGTTTGAAGACGGAGATGTAAGGAGCTTCTTGAAGGAGTTCGAGGCCGTGGCGGAGCTGGTAGGAGTCAAGGAGCAGAGGGCGAAGGCGGTGGTGTTGGTACTCTATTAAGAGGCAGGGCGAGAGCGGTGTACGATGGTGTGGAGGACGCTGACTGGGAGGTGGTGACGGAAAGGCTACTGGTGGAGGAGTCGCAAGCATAGCTGCTAGCGTCGCAATTCATTGAAAGCGTTCCTGCCGAGGTTGCCCAACAGTTGAGACTGGTGAACGCGGCACAACTAATGGACGTCACCGAGCTGGCTAAAGTAACAAGACAGCTGATGAACTCAACAGTGGCCTCGGTGGCGTGTGAGAGACAGGCGGATGATGTCGCGAAGAAAATAGAAAAGTTACAACGCGAGGTGGCAGCGTTACGATTAAAAGGTGGGAGAATTAATAAATGCTATATTTGCGGAGGAAGCGGGCATTGGAAGAGGAATTGCCCAACAAGAAGAAAACAAAAACATTACATTGATTACTCTATTTGCACACCATCTTCGAGTCGTGACTTTCAACGCTCCAGACTCCTTCCATTCCTGTTGCTGTTTCCTTCCCCTCCTGTTGTTACTCCATTCACTTCTTGCTTTTGCTCCATTTGCTTTCCGTTTTCCTCTTGTGACCGTGAGACTTCTTCTTTCACGTCCATTCTTATACTACTTATATCGTTCGTATAAGTAGCACACACCAAAATACTTCCTGAAACATATCTTCGACCCGTAATCTTTTTTGATTACTGCTATGACTGGATTTGAATTTTCAATTGGATCTCTCCGTGTTAATACGGTATTGCAACATGAACTGACGTACGTATGTACTAAGTTATACGTTGTACTGGTTAGCACAGATTAGAAAAAGTTAGGTTCTTCCCGGAACTATCTCCATTAATCAATGTTAGTGATGATAAGTGAATTAGAATGCTTTCTTATTTTAAATATAACAATGTAACATCAATCACAAACAAATTCATTTCTTATATTCTGACAATGAAATTCATATTAAAATAAATTCTGAGCAATTATGCTTTCTCTAGATATGCTTAAAACGTTTAGGAGTTCACCTTAGTCAAATTACGAGAACAAAACAATGAACCAGTGTCCAGGTAGGCTACGGTGATCCCAGTGTCCCAAATGTACCAGCAAGAAGTCTTGATATAGCGTAGAAAGTGTATTCTACAAACACCCAGCCAGCGCACAATGAATCCAAGCACTCAAATTGCGTTTATTTATACGCCATAGAGACGTCCTTGTGACAGTCACAAAAATAGCACACTAAAATGACACAGTAACCAATCACAGCGAAGGATTTTCCTGTTCGGAAATGTGATCTCAAGGTCCACTGATCAACCCATGAAATATATCCAAAATAAAATATATTTATCAAGCGAGTTCTGGGTATCGAACATCCCCGACTTAACATTCTTGGAACTAATTTTATTTTCTATAATCTGACTAAAATTTGCTTTTAGTCGGCAACATTTCGCTGCTGAATCGATCAATTTCATATAAGACAGTTAATCAAGTATATTGTTAAAAATGGGGATTAGTTTTGTACTGATACTGTGGAATAATCACACACTCACACTCATACACTCGCAAAAAAGATTCTAGTCCAAATAAATGATGTATAAATTTACTGTCAAAAACCTTATTTTATCTTCTTCATACACTTGAAATTTCAACTTACTTGGTGTTGTTAAAACACTTGCTGTTAGAATCAGAGAAGAAATGAACATAATCACCAGTAATGCAAGTAGAATTCCTTTCCAATTTCTTTTCTGTGGAGTATTTGTCATTAATTCCTGTATATGAAAGAAAGTAATTGAACAATAATAAGTGGAAAGCAATTATAATATGAGATCATCAATCAATCAGTTATTGTTGTTAGACCACTATTCGGAACCTGGAAGCACTGAAAGACGGCCGTTTCGTCCTGATATGGGACTCATTAGTGGCAGTGCGCATCCACGATTCCTTCACCTTGTAGGAATCGAACCTGAGACTTTCGGTCTTGTGCGCAAACGCCTGACCCCTGGACCACTGAGCCGGTATCCAACGGTGAATGCGCATTGCTGATGAGTCCCGTACGAGGACGAAACGGCCGTCCTGTTATTCCAGGTTTCTAATAGTGGTCTAACAATGACTGATTGATGATTTTAAATGTGTAAAAACACTAATCTCCATAATAACTCTAATTGCAAATAATATGAAAGATATTCATCTTTTATGTATTGAAATTAGTAAAAAGACAGTTGAGTCATTTAAAATACATACTGACAGAAGGATAAAGATATATCAGCGTTACTCAGCACGAACTGATTGTCCTCAGGCGATAAGTTGTATGTAACTTACAGTGCAAAACATTTAACAAAGTTTTGTGTTAGTTGGAGATAGCGTACTTAAAATCTTAAGGGAACGGTCATTCGAACTACCATACACACACACATAGTTGGAGACATTACACTCCTGCGACTTTAAACCACCCACTGACTTTGTGCAGTGACGTAGATGTTGAAAAGTAGCTGATCATGGAGTAGTGGTTGATGTCATATTGGTTTAGCCGTTTAAGCGCTCATCAAATTCTGCTGGCCAGGTCTCAATGTGTCAACCAGTAACTTGAAAATGTGTCCGGTAGCTGTAGGTAGTCGACAGAAAGCCCCATTTCGGTCATTTATAATCATCCCAAGTTTACTTGATCATAAAAATTTTATTACTTTTCTGAAGATCAAAAAACCACTCTTCATCAAACAATGAAACATAAAAAAACCAAAATCAAAATGTTTTTAAATTCACGACACTAAATTGTTATCAAACTGAGGTTTAGTTGTTTGCATTATATAGGTTTACTGTTTTCCATATCCAAAGAATCTTTGAAAATTATAAAGTCGGAAAAATAATTTTTCAAAGTTCCGTAGAACAAAACAAATGAATTAGCCTCAGTATTGCTTTTTACAAAAATATGAAGGTGTCATTTTGGGGTGTGAAAAGTGTCCAATTCCATTAAAATCACGAATCGATCAATATCAGACCACTATTATTACGAGGTCACTGGTTCGATTCCCAGGTGTGGAAATCGTGGAAATGAACTGATGATGAATCCCATGCTAGGATGAAACGGCCGTCTCTCAGTGCTTCCAGGTTTCTAATGGTGGTCTAACACTGATCAATACATGATTTCAATTCGAATGTGGGTACACACTTTAACCTTCAGCTGCAAATAAATATTTTTTGTAATGACCTGAGGTTTTGAGACGAAATTACAAAGAATTTAGCTAATGTGGTTAAGCAAATTTTGCGGAAACACGATTGTCTGATGCAAATCGTTCATATTTTCAGTTGGAGTTTTGCAGATTCGTGTTTTTATACATTTGAAATCATCAATCAATCATTGTTAGACCACCATTAGAAACCTGGGAGCACGGAAAGACGGCCGTCCCGTCCTGGTATGGGACTCATCGGTGGCAGTGCGCATCCACGACTCCTGCACCTCGCAGGATTCGGACCCGAGACCTTCGAGATTGTGCGCGAACGCCTAACCATCGGACCACTGAGCCGACGGTGTTTCAACTGAAGTAATGTATAAAATCGAACAAACGATTGGTAGAAAAGTATGAGGTAATGATTTATACTTAGCAACACTCGGTTATAAGTATGGCATCTCATAATATCAGTTAGGCATTAAATAACAAGTTGTTCTTTATTGGAATAATTTTTTCGTTTTTCTGAAGATATGAAAAGATTCCAAGCATCAGTTCAAAATTTAGAAATCCTTTTTCAACATGATGTTGGTATAAAATAGTTAGTACGTCTTAGAGTCTGTTAAAAAATGTCAGGCTTTCAAAATCAGTCACATTGAAGTTTTTTTGTTTTGAGAACGGATGAGATTTGTAAATGCTTATCTTTTGACGGTTTAAGAATAAAAAGTGTTTCGACATAAGACAATTTATTTTTTACATAAAGAAGAAACATAGGAAATTATGAAATGAAAATGTTATGCTCGACAACTGTATATGCTTGAATACCATTACGAGTTCACCTTAGTCAGTAAACGAGAGTGAAGACAAATGATCCATTGACACGATAGGCTACTCTAATCCGAACGTCTAAATGCCCCACTAAGTAGAGGAAGAAGTCTTGACAAGACGTAGAAAGTGTATTCTACAAGCACCCAGAAAATATGAGGTTAACAAGGCACACAAATCGACTTTATTTATACATCATAGGAATGTCATTGAGAGAGCCACAAAAATAGCATACTGAAATAACATAACACACCAACAAATGACAGTCATGGATTTACCGAGTGCGAAATGTAATCTCAAGGTCGACTGATCATCCCATGCGCGAAAACATAAAATCCAAAATTAGGACCTTTATCAAGTGAGTTCTGGGGGGATCTAACGTCCCTAACAATTTTATACAAATGATACGGTAACTAATATCATAACCTGTTTTATTAACTTTAAAATCCTCGTAACAAGCGACGAATGTGAACAGAAAACTCTTGTGGTTTACATAACATTCCTCGGCAAATTTATATCTATATATCCTAATTTCAAAAAAATCCAACACTCCCAAAGTTGATCGGTAACTAATTTATAACAAAACGCCAAGTCAATAATTATACGCATTAGGTACTGTTACACATTGTGTATGACTCGAAAATTGCATGAAATTAAGACAAAATCAATAATGTATTGATTTTATTTCGGTCAGAAAAAAAAATTGCCTTGCAAATTCGGAAATGCTAATCAATCTTTAGCGTTTCTCGGCAGCATCATCGACGAACAAGGTGGATCCGATGCAGATGTGAGGGTGCGGATTGGCAAAGCAAGGACTGCATTTGTACAGTTCAAAAATATCTGGAACTCCAAACAACTTTCAACCGAAACCAAAATCAGGATTTTCAATACAAATGTCAAGACAGAGTTCTACTGTATGGAGTGGAAACTTGGAGAACTACGAAAGGCATCATCCAGAAGATACAAGTGTTTATTAATAGTTGTCTACACAAAATACTTCGGATTCGTTGGCCAGACACCATCAGTAACAACCTACTGTGACAGAGAACAAATCAGATTTCAGTGGAGGAGGAAATCAGGGAGAAGCAGTGGAAGTGGATAGGACACACACTACGAAAAACACCTAACTGCGTCACAAGACAAGCCCTTACTTGAAAACCTCAAGGCAAAAGGAAAAGAGGAAGGCCAAAGAACACATTACGCCGAGAAATAGAGAAAGATATGAGAAGAATGAACAAAAACTGGGAAGAACTGTAAAGGGAAGCCCAGGACAGAGTTGGTTGGAGAAAACTGTTAGGCAGCCTTTGCTCCATTTTGGGTAACAGGCGTAAGCAAGTAAGTAATATATATATATATATATATATATATATATCCTATTTAAATGAGCATAATATGACCTAATACTATCATAAAACACGGTTGAGAAATGAGTTTTTTCAACATCTAATTCCAGAATACATGCAAGATGAAAGTGAATGAAGCAACACTGATGATAACTTGAAATTAACTAAAATATTTCAGATTTATATTCAAATAAAACAGAGACAATAGTTACTAATTTCTCAAAAAAAAATGAGGATTTTACTACTCCGTGTTTTAAGTAACAGTTGGAAATCTTTCAGAATTATTTTATTTGATTTATTTATGATGAAGAAAATGATCATTTTTGGTTCTTTTAACCAGATCAATACATCATAGTAAATACTACAATGAACGAGATGTGCGACAAAGATTACACATGTTAACTCATGCTTCAAAGGCTTCCTCACTCTGAGTAAGAAAAAATGGTAATTGAAGGAGGCAGGTATTTATAGTGAAAGTAGCCTCCTACTTTGTTTATCAAACTCTTTTCACAAGAAGAAGGATTATCCAAATGAATAGAATATTACACAATATCGAAATGATTCACTTCAATGAACCCCATTAACCCGAACTATTTATAAATGATCATCCAAGATGCTTCAGATTATTACCAACCACATTTCCCATCAGCTAGTCGATAGACGCTCGTAAACTCATCCCACCTGGCTGTGAACATGACGAAGAGCGAAGTCAGTTTAAGCTCAGGCTGACAAAAAGCCTACGCACAATGATCGCGAAAAGTGATGGGTAGCGAAAGCAAGAACGATGGAAAAGGCAGTGGTAATAGACAACAGTAGACAACTTTTCCGCCTTATAAAGCAAACCGGTATTAGAAATCCATCTTTTAGCGAAACTATCTCAGAAAAGAATGATCTTATTATTCATTCTCAACCCAGGAGATTATATCGATGGGCGGAACACTTCAAGAATCAGTTAAACATGTCTCAATCGCTGATTGTCTCAGTCTATAAGAAGGGACAAAAAGTCCTCTTGTGACAATCATAGAAGAATCAGTCTAACCAATGAAGTTTCGAAAATTTTGGCCTTAATAATAGTCTTACGCCTAACGAAAGCTCGTTAAGAGAAGACTCGATGAAACTAGGCTAGTTTTCAACCTGGAATTTGGATCGATGGGCAGAACACTTTAGGGATCATTTCAACTGACCTTGAGCCACACTTCGGTTACCCCATACAATCGAAACGACATACATTCTTGTTAAATAAAGTAGACGTGTGTGTGAAAACATCCCATTCAGAGAAAATCCATTCAAATAGTTTTTTTAATAATAATAATAAGGACAGCTGACAGACTCGTTCGAGGTGAAGACCGGTGTCAGGCAAGGTTGCTTACTCTCACCCTTTCTCTTTCTCCTGGTCATCGACTGGATTATGAAAACGTCGACATCTGGAGGGAAGCACGGTATCAACTGGACAGTTAGGACGCAGCTGGACGATCTGGACTTCGCAGATGACCTGGCTCTTCTATCGCACACTCAACAACAAATGCAAGAGAAGACGACCAGTGTAGCAGCAGTAGGTCTCAACATACATAAAGGAAAAAGCAAAATTCTCCGATGCAACACAACATGCACCAATCAAATCACTCTTGATGGACATGCCTTGGAGGACGGAAACACCTTTACAATTCTGGGCAGCATCATCGACGAGAAAGGTGGATCCGATGCAGATGTGAGGGCGAGGATTGGAAAAGCCAGGGCTGCATTTCTACAATTGAAAAATATCTGTATGGAGCGGAAACTTGGAGAACTACGAAAGCCATCATCCAGAAGATTGAAGTGTTTATTAACTGGATAGGACACACATTACGAAAAGCACCGAACTGTGTCACAAGACAAGCCCTCACATGGAACTCTCAAGACAAAAGGAAAAGAGGAAGGCCAAGGAACACACTCCGCCGAGAAATAGAGAAAGATATGAGAGGAATGAACAAACATAGGACAGAATTAGAGAGGGAAGCTCAGGACAGAGTTGGTTGGTGAAAACTGGTGTGCGGCCTATGCTCCATTGGGGGTAACAGGCGTAAGTAAAAAGTAAGTAACTGGTTTTTCGAAAAAAAACAATTAGTATATATCATCCATCATACAATACAGCTTACCGTATCATCTGAATCAATCTGCTTTACTAGGCTGACTGGCGTATTATTATTATTATTATACTTATCTCCATCTTCCATTGCCTTTATTACATCATTAGGTCGCTTGTCATCAGTATGACCATTAGCAGAGTTAGATGTGTTATTGTGGTGGTCATGATTAATATTATTATTATTATTACTATTACTACCAGTCAGTGGTTTCGATTCAACTGTATGATTCTCATCAGCTGACTTTCTATATGTATTCGAAAATGATGGATGCATTCTTGTAAATGATGAGATATATTTTTATATATATAGATGTACTAAGAAATATCTACAAACAATTTCAACTTTCCAGTAAAACGATTATTTTTTTTTTTAAAAAATCCAAAAAGATAGAATTAGACAGTAGTACATTATTTCCCATTGTTGTACTTCATCTGTTCAAAGTAGAAATTATGCTGAATTATATAATATGTCAGTCATTATGCTTTTGGCTATTTGAAATTCGAGTGTGTGTGTTAACCAACCACAAATATTTTTTTTCCCATATTCCTTCTTACATAAATAATTGAAGTGACTTTTCATCATTCATTTGAATGTATAAGTAGTATTAGTAGTCCACAAGTATATAAATATATATATTTATTGTAACATAGACATGATTATAAAATAATTAGTTCTGTATTCAAAGAAAAATTAGCATAACGATTGATTATCTGCGCATATGTTCAACGAACAATGAATGAATGATAAGCATAATAATAATAATAATAATTTTCAAATGGGAAATTTATCGATTTTATTCATGAATGAATGAATGCAACAATCCCAGATCAATAAGTCGTATACAAACAATCTGATTGGTTCATTCAATTTCGGACTCTTTTGTCTGGTCAGAAAGAACTATCGACCTACCTACCTACCTACCTACCTACCACTTGAGGGAGGAAGTATGTTTTAGACATTCGAAAATATATTCTATCTAAAAATAATATTCATCATTAGTAAACTTCTTTTTTTTTATCGTTGATAATAAGTGATTTTTTATTTTCTGTAAATGAATATGTATATATTTCTGTTTTAATCTGTTAAGTTTCAAGATATCTATAGAAATTTCAAAATATTTTTTAGAGATAATTGTCAAGGAATGTTTGTGAAGGTGTGTTTCGTGTTGGTTAATACACGTCAGTACGATTTTCCTACAAAACGTTACTTGTCACTCAGTCAGTCAGATGCAACGTAGAACTTTGTACGTAAGTATATCAGTTCATGTTGCCATACCACATCAGCACAGAGATGTAATTGTCAATTCAAATCCAATAGTAGAAGAGGTAGTGAAGGTATTAGGAGTAATCGGAGGTTACTTATCACTACTGCCCACGATGAAGGGAGTCTGTTCATCGTCTTAAAATGCTATTGTTTAGCTAACTTACTAGAACCAGGGAATCCGTACTCACTAACTACTTGTGGTTAGGGCGTTCGTTGTATACGAAGTTGACAGGATGGAAAGTGAACGTCCTGCTCTGTAATCTGGTTGGTGAGTGGGTACAGAGGATTCAAGGAAGAGATGGAAAATTCTAATTTCCAACGAACAGTGCCCATGGGCTTTAGATTCTCGTATAGACAGATGGAGTATATGAACATGCTTCAGTTTGAGTACCTGAATAGTAAGTATCCCAGCTCACACACAAATTCAATTATTCGCGTTGAATATATGTGACACTCAACTTGAACCGATGTACACATGCAATAGGTTCCGTGTTGCAAATGACTGACTGACTGACTGACTAAAGTAATAACTACTTACATAAATTCATTCTTTAAAAATAGTCAGTTACATAATTTAACTGATAAAATGTATTGAAATTTAATTACACAGTACGATATTCATTTTTTTAAGCATCGTTAAATGTTGATTTTTGACAATCCAAGATTTTCAAAATACTATATAGTTGAATTTCACTTTTATGTTAATATCTTCTTGAAACAAATACGTACTGCTAAGAATATTCCAAATGATCTGGTTTTGTGAATTAACAATGGTTCTTTCAACCAAAACCAAAAGTCAGGTTTTTTAATATGAATGTCAAGACAGTTCTACTGTATGGAGCGGAAAATGGGAGAACTACCAAAGCCACCATCATCCAGAAGATACAAGTGTTTATTAACAGTTGTCTATGCAAAATACTTCGGATTCGTTGGCCAGACAGCATCAGTAACAAACTACTGTGGAAGAGAACAAATCAGATTCCAGTGGAGGAGGAAATCAGGAAGAAGCGGTGAAAGTGGATAGGACACACACTGTGAAAAGCACCTAACTACATCACGAGACAAGCCCTCACATGGAACCCTCAAGGTCAAAGGAAAAGAGGAAGACGAAGGAACACACTACGCCGAGAATTAAAGAAAGATATGAGAGGAATGAACAAAATTTGGATAAAACTGGAGAGGGAAGCCCAGGACAGAGTTGGTTGAAGAAAACTGGTGGGCGGCCTATGCTCGATTGGGGGTAACAGGCGAAAGTCAGTAAGTAATTCTTACTTGCATTAATACCCTTCAGTAAATAAACTTTTTCTGTTTCGCATTTCTGAATGAGCTTAACCTTTTTCTAGTTGGTTTGACACTTTTAGGTATGCTAATTCTTTGCGCCTCAACGTCATTTGAATTAGTGCCTATACACACACAACCTTTAAGTTTTAAATTTGTTTCCATCTAATAAAAAGTTGTTTTCTTCACTGATACCTTCATTTCACGTTTCATCATTAGGGTCACGATCTGTTACCTCACATCCGAAAATTCGTGTAGATCTTTGAGTTTAAAATAAAAAACACTGGGAATGGTTTATATAGTAACTTAGTTAATTTTTAAAATATAGTTTATGTTCTATGCTATTTCAGTGGAATCTAGGAGATGGATACAACAACCTTATCTAGAACGCATTCATTTTTGTTTGAACAACTTCACCTCAGGTATAAATTGGGTACAAGTGACACTAAAACTTAGTGATATTTGAAGTGTGCAAACATATTATCAGTATTCGTTTCATTACGACTTTATTTGTGAAAAACACTATCATCTATCTGAATTTGACCATTTTAAATCGGTTGCTTTTACTTACAATAAAATTTATTTTTAATAGATCAGCACATAATCGAGGTTACTGACGTATTCGAAACGTCTTCATTCTCTGTAGGTGTTATTAATAGTAACATTGTGGTGTGTGCTACTTATACGAACGATATAAGTAGTATAAGAAGGGGGACGTGAAAGAAGAAGTCTCACCACGGTCAGAAGAGGAAAACGGAAAGCAAATGGAGCAAAAGCAAGAAGTAAATGGAGTAGTACCAACAGGAGGCGAAGGAAGCAACAACAGGAATGGAAGAAGGACGGAGTGTTGGAAGTCACGACTTAAAGATGGTGTGCAAATAGAGTGTTCAATGTAATGTTTTCGTTTTTAACTAACTCAGAGTGTAAATTTTTCTTCAGTTCATGGATTATTGGGACAGTTCATCAGTTCCATTTCACTGGTGGATTTCGTTTACTACTGTAACTATACAGAAGCCTAGTGATATATCATAATTACACACTAAGCATACGGAGAGCTCATAATGCATAAACCTTAAAAACGGGTCTACTCCTTTCAGTTATTAGTGAACAGCTTGTAGTATATCATTACTTCCATGATGCATATCATTAATCTGTTTCAATTAGTAGTGAACTACTTTCGATAATTTGTGGTAGGAACGAATGAATGATCAAACCGTGTAAACCCTCAGTTCCATAAATGTTAACCTTTTGCTTTGCTTTGTTTTGCTATCATCTCATTTTGTATAATCATATCTGGATACTACTTAAAAAAAAATGAAACCGATATCACTCACTATCTTTCCTCTGACCTTCATTTTATGGTCACGTGATGCTGAGACAAGCCTATATGCAATGTACTACAATCTCTCTGTCTGTCTTGTAATCAGTTACATTTTATGCCGAGGGATTTTACTTACTTATGTTGGCATTAAAAAGCTAGTCTTAGTTAGTGTCACGTTTAAATATAAGAGGGTATGTATGTCCATAATTGCATGTCAGTTACATTGTAAAAAAAACAACCACCTCTAACCTTGAAATAATCAATTTAATGCTTAGTGTAGGAAAAAATCTAAGGGATTGTTGATTCAGTTATAGTTTAGATATGCGATTTGTATTTCCAGGCCTTATAACTCCGTGAGAAGAATAAATGTACAATTTTTATGTTTGGTGTTTTTATGTGGTGATAAATTAGTTTAAACTTTAAATTGGTAAATATTGTGGATTCAATAAAGTCTAATGAGAATTAAAGTACAAACATTAATCCTCAACAATGTACACGTACTGTGGTGTGCGCTACTTATAAGTAGTATATGACGCGAGTGTAAACGTAATGTTAGGCAGCAGAAAATGGGGGAAGATCAAGAAAGAAAAGAAGAGTGGGAACACAATGGAATTTGTATGAAACGCATGAATAAGTGAAATAAATGTCAGACAATGGATTGATGAATTGGATTGAAGATTTGCAAATTAACCGTTTACGATATGGTTTTCCTATTTTACTGAGTAACTCTGTAATTTTTGTTAAATACAATTCGGTTGCCCTCACCTGTGTTCTCCTTCACTACACTACAACCATGGTGTACGATATTAAATCTTGCAATTTTGAAGTCTAGTATCATTTCAATTCAATATTTCACAACTTTAGTAGTTAAACTGTTTTCAGTAATTATTTTCATCGTTTTTACAGATATAAGAAGATTATCATTAGCTGCTACCACTTTGTGACTTCATTTTACTGTGCTAGTCTGTTGAAGATGGTCGGTTACTACTTGCTTACTTACTTACTTACGCCTGTTATCCCCAATGGAGCATGGGCTGCTAACCAGTATTCTCCAAGTTACTCAGACCTGGGATACCCTTTTCGAGTTCTGTCCAATTTTTTTACCATTCTTCTATTATCTTTCTTTCTTTCTCGGCATTATGCGTTCTTAAGCGTTCCTCTTTTCTTTCGACCTTGAGGGTTCCAATTGAGGGCTTGTCTTGTGACGCAGTTGGGTGCTTTCCTATCCACTTCCACCGCTTCTTCATGATTGTCTCCTCCACTAGAATCTGGTTTGTTCTCTCCCACAGTTCGTCGTTGCTGATGGTGTCTGGCCAACTAAACCGAAGTATTTTGCGTATACAACTGTTAATAAACACTTGTATCTTCTGGATGAACATCTCGAACATCGTAAAAATTGCTTATCAGTCAACTAGACAATGAGATCAATTATAAAGATGGCTGGCTAGGAAGTTTATTTAAATTTTCATATTTCGAATAACGAGTGTTGTACACGAAAACTCAGGTGAGGACATCAACATCTATTACAGAGTTTTCGTGCATATGTACAAAACCTTCCCGTGAAATCATCATTTGCAAACTAATCCTTATTTGTTTCAGATTTCAGTGTTCTTTCACATTTAGACTGTTCAGACTTCAGTTCACTTTACGTTACCTACAAATATCCTTCTGTTCTCATTCTTTCCTTCTCGATATTTTGCTGTCAGACGTTTGATTTCTGTTTGATAGCATATACTACTTATGTGAACATAAGTAGCGTACACCACACTAGAAGAAAACAATCCACTTTTTATGAAACATACAGTAATCACTGAGATGGAACAACTGTTGATAGACTCGAAAGATGCTATTGATTGACAGAAATGACTTATTAAATTTAGTTACGAACTAGTAGTGACAAGGGATATTGAAACAATACCTGTCAGTTAATCAAATTTGGTTATGGGCACAAGAATGGATTTTTTTTACCAAATAAATGGACATACAAATACACAGTGTTTGAAAATTGTAATTTTTTATCGAGCAAGCGATTGCATGCATTTATGCTTGGCTTGGTTTTTAAACTTAGAAAAAAATTTATTACATGGATCAAGTTTACGGTGTACATCACTGGTCGATTTTAATTCAGTAGTCACTGATACCAGTAAGTACTGGACAGTTGTTGCGTTCTGATGTGGTGTTCTTCAGCAGTGTTCATCCACAACCCACACCTAGAACCTCCAGGTCTTTCAGCGACGTATAACATGTCTAACTTCAATTAGACCACGATATAGCACAACCGTTTTCAAACATCACGGAGTAAACCCTATGTCAGTCAGTCAGTCAGTTGCAACGTAGAACTTCGAACGTATGTACGTAAGTTCATGTTGCCGTACCACATCAGCCGTCAAATCAAATCTCATAGTGATAAAGATAGTAGAGGTATTAATGGTGATGAAGAAGAATAGGGTTTGAAAATATTATTCAAGAAGTATGATTTAATGAGATAAGTTTAGAAAGACAAAGGTAGAAGTGCTGACGAATCCGGAAGATTAGGATTTGAGAGAGCTCAACGAATGGATGCACTTGCGCCATTGCAAACGATTTTGAACCATGTCGTTCAAGGTCTCTAACCATTGGTGACTTTCATCTCGCGGACCCCAACCAGGTAGTCTACATCTACCAACATGACTCAGTCCACTTGTCATTGACTTCATGGATTTGTGTCATGTTTTCACCTGGCCGCCTCTAGCTTTCTTTCAACCGCCTATTCGTACACCACAAAACATAGTTCGTCGAGGCAGTCGATGGTTAGGCATACGCAACACATTTACCAACCACCTCAACTGATGAAGTTTCATTACTTCATCTATTGATTTGCCATCCTTACCTAGTACTCATTTCCTAACGACAGCATTGCTTACTCGGTTGTCCCACGATATACGAGCAATGCTTCTAAGACATCGATGATCGAAGACTAGTAACCTACGAACATTTTCAACTCTTAACGGCCATGTTTCGCATCCATATGACATGCCTTGTAACTATATAAAACAGCTGTGTAGCACTTTCTGATTTGAAAGAATCAACTGTTTATGACTCATTGAAAACATTTCCTCTTTCTTATATAGGCGTTTTAAGTAATAATAAGAGACAACCCTGAAAGCTAATAAGCTGAACACATTATTCTATGGAATGAGTAAACTCGTGTCTAAAGAACATCAAAGGTGAATTATTTATGTAAACCAAGCATAATAGATTATTAATAAGAGTGAAATATAACTATCCTTCATTCAATTGACACTTTTTCATGAATCTTAAATGCTTGAAATAAATATATTAGAATAGAGAAATCTTGGACATAAATTTAAGTAAAAAATACATTTAAATAGATTACTAATACTTGTGTGTACACTTTATTTAACCTAATTCTATAATCTACACTAAATCAAAGACAGATCAATACAGGTAGTGCATATACTGGGTGTATTTGTAGTATTTTTTCAACCATATTTTTGAAAAGTAGTTTTATGCTTTTACCGAACATATAAATCTGCAAATTTGAGTAAAGATTGTTAAAAAAATTTAACTACTGAATTGATTAATAAGTAATAAGAATTTTTAGACAACGATCTAACGAAAATATGTGGAACCACCGATTTGCTAAGAATGGTTACATAAATCTTTTGTGGAAAATGATGAGTTAGTCACAGGATGTTCTTACAAAATAAGTTTAGATCAAAATGTTTTTTTCAAAATAAAGAACCTTGACAATTATTATTATAGCATAGTAAACTTTCGATTTACTAAAACACCATTTATTGGAAATCCGAACTTCATAAACATAAATTCATCTCTATATTCAAGAAAACTTAAGTTTGTTTCAAGTACATAATAATAAAGTTTAAAATAGATTTTTAACATTCATAAACTAATCAGAATTCAGTAAGATCACAATGAAAGCTGTACGTATTATGTCATTGAGTTTTGCATGTCATGTATTCACAATAACTCAGTCATTACGTCACGGTAGAAATAACAATAATGTATGTACGCAATACAAATCCTGTTAACGGGCATATACGGTTTCTACACAATGAATACAGAAGAACATTTGACAAAAATAAATATAAGAGCAAATCATTACAAAAGACATAAGTCAAAGATTCCTGACCGTAGCTGCTACCTTGACGTGATGGTCGGTCTTGTCTATCGTGATGACCCAACAGAGCTATATTGGCTGAAACTTATGTTCCTGAAGGTTCTACCATGCCAGGCAGGTCGACTGCAGAACGATGAGTCTAAAAGCAGATACTCAAGGTCTGAGGGCGAAGTCGTACTGCTGATTGACTGTAGAGGGGTGTGACAGAATTAAGATGTTTCCCTCGGACAACCAGCATCTACAGCGATTCTGCCTTCTCACAAGGGAAGAAGGGTTAGGAAAGGTCGACTCTAAAAATGTCACACCTCACCCTACTTCACAGATTTCCGTCTCCGTCGGTAAGGGTGTTTGTTCACTAAGGGCCTTTAAGAGCAGAGATAATACTCAAAAAACCCTTCATAAAGAGGCCGTGCGTGACCGACCTCAAGCAGTTGTCCCTTGGGCTCTGCGGTCACGCACCCAGGTCTCTAAGACCAACACTAATATATCTTCTTTTTCAGGTCCCTGAAGAAACAACCTTTCACGGTGTAGGCAGCCGGGAAGTGACAACCGCCCCCTCAAACCCGTACCAGCACACGAGACCGAATTGGTCAAAATCAAAGTCATAGATTGTTTGTTTGGAAATTCACCACTAAAAAATGCTGAATACACGGATGCATGCACATTATACGTGCAAGATGCATAAATACAGCGGGTGAGAGCATTCATTGATCAGTATGGCTTTGCTAACACAGAATAACACACGGTTATATTTCTCTATCTTGTTAGAATATAGTCATTTTTTTATAATTAGTTTCAGTGACACGTAATCGCTCTATGAAAATTACGCAATTAATTACAACGTGACGAGCAGTTTTCTCTTATGCGAAATGTTGAAAATGGTTTTTAGTAGTTCAGACACAATTGTTTGTCTCTTTCATTATTTATTAAGTAAAGATAAATGAGACGTGAAATTTTTGATATTTCAGTGATTAACATAACAGATTATAAAATCTCTTGATATATATATTTCTCATCATATTGAGTGAACTTTTGACATAAATGTTTAACTACAATCATACACGTTTTACTTAACATGAACTGTATGAAATATGATTTGTGCAAGTCACACGTTTTTTTGTCAAAACTAATTATCACAGCATTTCGTTGCAAGATTTTTGTGTTTTGACTAACTAAGTCAACTAGTCTTGGTAAACATGTGTATGAGTGAAAGTTCAAGTTCATATTGTCAATAAATAAAGTGAATTAAAGTGAGTTTTTGAAAAAATTCGAAAGAGATTAGTTAGAACTTTGATTGTTTTAATCATTGATTTGATATAGTTTTAATAATAATAATAATAATCACATGACCATTTGTCAATTAATTAAGTTCAATCAAATAAAATGACGATAAACGTACACGGCCATTGCAAATAGATACAGAGGTCAAGTCTTCTATTCTATCTATCTAGTTGAGAGTCTCAAACCAATATGATATTAGATTTTCGTAGATTGCTGACAATATAAATTAAACTTCAATTCTCGCTCAAGGATGATAACTGACTTTTACTGCCACCCGGCTATTGATGATTACTATAAACATTACGTGGTTGTGAAGATTGTTAAGTTACACAATTTTGAAACCATGAATCGAACGATGTTAGACCATCATTAGAAACCTGGAAGAAGCAGTGAATGACGGTCGTTTCGTCCTGGTATGGGACTCGTCAGCAGTGCGCATCCACGACTCCTGCATCCTGCAGAATTCGAACCCAGGACCTTCGGAATTGTAGGCGAACGCCCTAACCATTGACCACTGAGCCGGTACCCAACGGTGTTAATGTCTAACTTGATCAAATTCACGGAGTTGCGCAACCTCATACACAGTCATCGGGTGACACTGCCTACACCCGAACAGGTTGAACTTCACTGGTCACGTCTTCCCACTAGAACTCTCACTAGGACACTCACGTGTTATCGACCGGTGCCTAATCAGATAAATCAATGGTAAAGTCCCTTACCAACGAACTTGTGACATGGATTTGAGTCAAACGAAAAGATCATCAATTACTTTGGGGTTAGAGATACTACACCTTACTGAAAATTGACGACTTGAATATAAAAATTTAACCTTAGGATATCATATCAATAACCTTTAAGTATATATATAATAGGCTGGAGAAGTGCATAGCTTTTCAATCAGTAATTAAGAATTAATACTTATAGTCACTACTTATCAAGTAATCTTTTTTTCTACAGTTAAAATCTTTCGCATATTTTTTTAAACATTCAAAACGATGATTTATATAGAAATAATGTGAATAGAATTGAATTGATTTTTCTGGTTAGCGTTTTTGTTTTAGGTGAGTTAGTTTTCTACGGGATGGGATGGCTAAACTCATGCCCAACCCTATTCCTTTAGCCAGGCTTGGAACAAGCAGCAACCCCATAGGGACTTAAGGTACGGACAGGAAGATAAAAATGGAGGCTTCATTGACACGAAGGCGTGCATGTGAAGATAGTCAACATTTAGCGGGATTCCTATGATAGATTAAACTGCAATATCGTGCTCGGAGGACAGCTGACAGACTCGTTCGAGGTGAAGACCGGTGTCAGGCAAAGTTGCTTACTCTCACCCTTTCTCTTTCTCCTGCTCATCGACTGGATTATGAAGACGTCAGCATCTGGAGGGAAGCATGGCATTGGATGGACAGCTAGGACGTAGCTGGACGATCTGGAATTCGCAGATGACCTGGCTCTTCTATCACACAAGCAACAACAAATGCAAGAGAAGACAACCAGTATAGCGGCAGCCTCAACAACAGTAAATCTCAACATACAGAAAGAGAAAAGTAAGATTCTATGATACAATACAACATGCACCAACCAAATCACTCTTCACGGAGATGCCTTGGAGGAGGTTGACACTTTTACATATCTTCGCAGCATCATTGACAATCAAGGTGGATCCGATGCAGATGTGAGGGCGCAGATCGGCAAAGGAAGGACTGCATTTCTACAATTGAAAATATCTGGAACTCCAAACAACTTTCAACCAAAACAAAAATCAGGATTTTCAATACAAATGTCAAGACAGTTCTACTGTTCTACTGGAGCGGAAACTTGGAGAACTACGAAACCCATCATCCATAAGATACAAGTATTTGATAACGGTTGCCTATGCAAATGACTTCGGATCCGTTGGCCGGACACTATCAGCAACAACCTACTGTGGGAGACAATACATTAGGAAGAAGCAGTGTAAGTGGATAGGACACACAATGCAGAAAGCACCGAAATGCTTGACATGACAAACCACCACTTGGCACTATTAAGGTCAGAAGAAAAGAGGAAGGTCATGGAACACATTTTGCCAAGAAATCGAGACAGACATGAGAAGAATGAACAGCGACTGGACAAAACTGGAAAGGGAAGCCTAGGACAGTGTATATCGGAGAATACTGGTCGGTTGCCTATGCTCCACTGCGAGTGACAGGCATTATTAACAAATAAGTAATATAAATAGAGGCATATGGAAATGCTAACTAAACATGCATACATTTTAACATAAACAGAAGTGTCATCATGTTAAATCTGAGCTATCAAATACACATTAATCTACGATCAAAATAAATATGTACAAAACGAAAGATCAGTAAGTAAGTCACTTACAATCATGTAATTAATTAATTCACATTCGAGAAAGATCTTAACTAACTAATTTACAAAATATATTTATTTATATTCATGCGCAAAATCAATGGGTTATTGATAATTTTGAGTTGAATATTTTAACTGTGATTATTATTATTATTATTAGAGTAGGTCGAATTAAATATATAATAATCAGGTGAACGAACGCAGTAGATTACTATTGAATTTTGAATTAGTTTGAACATGTTCGGAGTACTATAATTATTCCCCAATGTAGAATATATTTCATTTTTGATATTTGGTTAAGGTTAGATAGAATATTGTGACTTGGTTGTTGAATGAAATTCATATGAAAGAAACGCTATGTGTTATTAAATAAAATGTGAGAAGAATGAACAAACATTGGACAGAACTGGAAAAAGAAGCCCAGGGCAGACAGAGTTGGTTGGAGAAAACTGGTTGGCGGCCTATGCTCCATTAGGGGCAACAGGCGTAAGTAAGTAAGTAAGTAAGTAAGTAAGTAAGTAAGTAAGTAAGTAAGTAAGTAAGTTATTATCAATGAAAAATTAAACAGTCAACAGATCTAAATATTTTTTCTCTGTGAGGTTTATTCATTTCGAAGGTAGTTCAGATCATTAAGGAACCGCAGAAAATAAAAGAAAATTGTCGCATTTTTCTTTCAAAAATATAGGCTGATTTCCCATTAAGTCACAGTGACTCTTAGATTTTAGTTTCGTACGATACTTTCACTTAAGTAGAACATTTTTTGATAATGACAGTTATGTATTGAATACGTTAGAAGATACAGAAAACTATTCTTTAAATCAATAAGATGTTTATGTATTATTTACTGGCTACGCTGTTGCCGATGATAGAAATATATAAACACTGGATTAAATATTATTATTGATTTAAAACATGTTTCATGAGAACCTTCTGATATCAAACTTAGTGCCGCGATTATTGTACACTGAACAACAGATACTCAAGGTCAAATAAATTCAAAAAAAGTGGTTCCCTTTGATGAATGTGAACAGAGAAATGAGAAGACATATATTTTGTGAGATAGTGGTACCATTTCGTGTACCATTTCTCGTCAGTCACATTCAAGCAACATGTTATTTGTGTGTAAATACAGTTTTGAAGATAAGGTCAACATTTCTTATTTAGCATCATATTATTCACTCACTAGAACCACCATGGTAAACAAAGGTCAACATACAGTTGTTTTTGAACACATAAAGTTGGACTTTTCCGACCAATCAAGACAGCTTCGAGTAGTTTGACTGTGTGTGTGTGTGTGGGTTTTGATGACATGTCACAAGTCTAAAGGCTAATTTTGGGTCAATTTGATGACCACTCATCATTAGATGTTTTGCAATGGACGAGGCTGGGTTTCTTGATCGATCTTGAGATGATGGGCTAGGTTGATGAATCATGGATTTGATTAACCATTTTGGAATATGTTCCCCTATTCCTGTCTTCCGATCGGCCATCTGTCCTCCCTAAGTAACTTTCTCCGCAGTTACTTGTGAATTGGTAAATACAGTTGGATTTGGACTGAATCGGTCTTGGAGACTTGATTGGGGTAACTGATATCGATTGAGTTTTTGTGATAAGCCTCAGATTAGCTGCATTGAAGGTCTTTTTTATTGCAGCTGCAGTCTGTTTGGTTGTAATTTTCATGCAATGATCACCCTTGAAAGGTGACTGTAGGTACACTGGTTTCTTGGGCACATCAGTTGCTATCGTCGTTTCGTCGTAGTTGTGTTCTGATGACCAATAAACTTTTCGGGATATCCGTTCAATGAATCAGCAGTGCAGATTCTACTTGCTTGAGCGAATAAAGTTTTGACAACAGAACGTTTATATTGTATGGGGCAGAAACTAGTGAATCGGAGGTACTGTTCCGACCAGGTGGGTTTGCGGTGTACTTTTCGTCTGATTGATCCGTCTGGACGGCGATGGAGCAGGATATCGAGGAAGGCTAGTTCATTATTCTTTTCTTCCTCATAAATGACTTTCAGACCTGGGTGAATCGCATTAAATGATATCATTGATTTCATTAATATATGTAGAATGTGGTAATATGACAAGAATATCGTTGACATATCATTTGTAAAGTGTAATACCACATCGATGAAGTGACGCACTTGCCTTTCTATCATTCTCATGAATATGTTTGCTAAAACAGGTCCGAGAGGGCTTCCCATAGCCACTCCATCGATTTGTGTATATGCTTTGTTATCTCACAGAATATGTCTTCACATTTCTCGGTCCAAATAAATTCAATTCAATCAAGGTGTTTAAATGATCTGAAATTATTCTTCAGACTCGATGTTTGAATACCAATGGAATTTTTTCAATGAAATAGTACTTATTGTGCTATATATTCAATGTAAAAACTATGAGCTAAGATTGTTTAAATGTTCAGTAATCTGAATTAAAATTCAAAATCCGCATACCTTACAGTTTTATTTAAGATAAAATATGAAAACGAATCAGGCATACTTACTTTTCAAAGGAATGAAAAAATTAATAGATAACGATCAATAAATCTTATTTTCCCAAGTTCTTTGACAGTTGAGAAAAAAAAGAAGGAAGTAACCAACCATTCAAACTAGATAATTCGAAAGATTTTCTTTTTCTAATGAAATAAAATCTAAAGCTCATTACATAGATAGTAAAGTTAATTTTGACTACTACTTCGTTCTTGCATTTCTAGTTATTATTGGGCTGGAATTTCTAACGTTGCATTACAACACACAATGGTAAATGTGAACAGTTGTCTGCCGTTTTTTTTATTGTTGCATAAATAAAAATATCTAAGAGTTATATTTTCTGATTAGAATTTCATTGAATACTTCTTACTTGTTTTGTATTTACTGTGTCTTCTTGGTAATTTTTTGAAACCATGAATTAATGATCAATGTTAGACCACCAGCATTAGAAACCTGGAATAAGCACTGAATGACGGCCGTTTCGTGGTCCTGGTATGGGACTCGTCAGTGGCAGTGCGCATCCACGACTCCTGAACCTCGCAGGATTCGAACCCAGGACCTTCGGTAGTGTGCGCGAACGCCTAACCATCGGACCACAAATTACTATTTATGAAAATGTTTATTTCTGAAAGTTGTTTAGAAGATCTATGCGCATTTTAAAGATTGATTGTATCAAAACATACATATTTAACTAAATTGATATTTGAATACGTGATTTTTTCTCATAAACTTATATGAGTTTATTTAATCGTAAACAATGTTTAACTACATAGTTTATAGGAGGTTTAAATTGATGATAACAAACCGAAGACTATCTTTGATGGAGTTTCGTTCCCTGAGATGTGGATATTTTGATTGTGAAGCTTTCATTGTCCTTCTGAACAACATTGTCAGGTTTAAAGTCAACAGCAACCAATCAAGACCGAGGCTAGCAGGACTAGGTACAGGTCAAACGTGAATGAAGAAAGTCGAATACTTCACTTCCATCTGAAGAAGTTTGTGCTGATGATGTTGTTGTTGTTCAGAAGAACAATGAATGCTTCACAACCAAAATATACAGCTCAGAGAACCAAACACCACCACCACAATCATCCTCCATCTGAGCTACAAATTTTCTCTACCATACCAAGACTATCTTGATGACAAAAATTAAAATTGCGGTTAGGTAGTACATACTGAAAGAATAACATGATCTCAGGGGAAAAACTACAATACTACAGGTCCAGAAAGTATAGAAAAATGCAAATAACTTCAGTGATAAGTGTATTTTAGCATTCGTTGCTCTAAGATTATCTATAAGTAAAATACAATCAATCGATATGCTTGCTACTTACTATATAAATCCTATTTAATAGTTAAAAAGGGTCAACAGATAGCTAAGAGTAAAAATACAGGTTTATCTTAGCAAAAACAAACACTAAACAGTGGAATCATTTTCACTTTGAGATTGTCAAGTTATTCTTCTCAGGTTCAAATCTCTTAGCTTTAGTTTTGATTATCAGAAAATTGTACAAAAATAAATTATTTTCACTACCAAATCAGTTAAGTACCAATATGTAGTATATATATACGATTTGTGCTTGTCTGACAAGAGTTTATCAAAACAAAACATCTCGCATGTTATTATGACATTACACTGATTAATACGCAGACGACCCTTGAGTAACGAATAATTGACATAGACGGAAGAAGCAGAAATTCACAACTCTACATGAATCAGCTCAAAGTGACTGTGGGTAAAGTAGATTGTAACTAGTACACTGTCAGCAAACAAGGGATCACACATAGAAATCATGAGTCAGTCATTATTAGACCATCATTAGAAACCTGGAAGTACTAGACAGCCATCTCGTCCTGGTTTGGAACTCATCAGTAGTGCACATCCACCACTCCTGCGCCCCGCAGGATTAGGACCAAGGACATCCAGTATTGTAGGCGAACGCCCTAACCGTTAGACCACAGAGCCGGTACCTAACGGTGTTAATGTCTAACTTGATCAAATTCACGGAGTTGCGCAACCTCATACACAGTCTTCGATAGTGGTTACTGTCTACACCCGAACAGGTTGAACTTCACTGGCTACGTCTTCCCACTAGAACTCGGAGAAGATTCCTCACGAAGTTAGTCACTAGTGAGCACAGGTAATTTGCATTACGGGGTTGTTGTGAAGATTGTTAAGTTACACAGGAGTGGTGGATGCGTACTGTCACTGATGAGTCCCATACCATGACGAGACGGCCATCCAGTGCCTCCATGTTTCTAATAGTGGTCTAACATTGATCGATTCATGGTTTCAAAAAAAAATGTGTAACTTAACAATCTTCACAACAACCCCGTAATACAGTTTACTATTTCAGACAAACAAAAGTAAGTGTATTTGAAAACTAATCAATAATTCCACCAATCAATCAGTTCCCTTCTTATAAGAAAAATAAAAACACGAAGTTCCGTTCAGTTGAGTGTGACAAGAACTGTTAGGTGTGTTAAAATTGTATTTCCTTTTTATTGTGAAAAAAAATTTTATTGCCCAATATGTTTATCATATATACATATATATTATAATATTTACTACATAAAATGTTTCTTTTTCCTTTCTCTACAAGTTTTAAGAAGTCTAAACAAATGTTTCTAATTTTAGATATTTCTATAGAAACTAGACGAACGAATAAATCATTGAGATTCACACAGTCACAAATCTTATAGAATTTCGTTTTAGTGCAGAAAAAGTTTTTTTTTTGTCATTTCTACTGTTGAAAAATTGACGCGACGAGTTACACTGACGTTGGTTGCATAGAGTATTTGATCTTTCCTTAGAGTCTGCCTATTGGCGGTTCATAAATACTTAATTATATAAGTAAGTTTTGTTTAGTCACAAGACATTAGTTGAATTCCATGATGCCATCAGATTCAAAATGTACAACAAACGGTTGTGGCTTCATTCCCAATTCTTATGATGGATTAAACTGCACTATCGTGCACGGAGGTCATCTGACAAACTCGTTTGAGGTGGAGACCGGTGTCAGGTAAGGTTGCTTACTCT
>OX103977.1:834358-869680 GCA_944470395.2 Schistosoma turkestanicum
TGTGAACCATAGTAGCGAGAAGATTCTGATTGTTTCCTTGTCCAGCAAACCTTGTTGAAAGTAGAATCGACATCGTGTCTAACTGGTATTTAAACTATTCGACAATTCAAGTTGTACGATCAGTATATGTATATTTGAACAACATCATATTGAACATACAACTTGAACGATTTTAATGAAGATGGTTGTCACTTTTATTCCAGTAATGATGTAACTACTTGATTGTGTGTTTTATCATATCAGAGTTGCATCATATTTTGCCCAACATGCTCGAAAGAGTCTTTTATCAAGAGTGGAAATTTCATCGACTGAAGTTGGTCGAGCAATCTATTATCAGAAAGCAGAATCCTGTTTATTGTGTTCAAAATTACAAGGATAGTCATAGTTATCGGCTTTATTTACACTGAAAATTTTTAGTGAAGTTGGAAAATTGGGTTGGTCTCTTTCTGGCGATAAAATATATCATCGCGTAGCGTTTTCAACTGTTTCATATATCAGCGACTTCTTTTGTAATGACAGATCTACCCATTATTTCCAACCTAGTATCAGTATTTATTCATCACGTAAGTACGTTTTCTTGTATCGATAATGAATACTATTCATAGTGTAGAATGTTTTTCCTACATAAGGTTCGTAGTACAATCATTCTATCTGATCATAAGTTCATCTACCACTAGAATGCATGAGGCTGATGTGTTAAAACCATACAACATACAACTTGAACGAGTTTATTCAAGATAATGGTCGCTGTTATTTCAGCAACGAAGTAACCACATGATTTAGGTTCATCAAGTCGGAGTTGCTAAAACTGAATATGGAATGCAACATATCGAGCACAACATCCTCAAAAGTGTCTTTTATCAAAGATAGAATTTTCATCGAATAATATAAACACCAGGTATCTCCTTGATTCAAAATATCGGACTTATAGAAAGGAATTTTCAAGAATCTTTATTGTACGCTGAATTGCTGGTCGCTGTTTGGTCTGTATGGAAAAATTATTGTAATTCATATATATGTAGAAAAGAGATAGATCAACTTCATTTGTAAACAGCAATTGAAAGATTCAAATAACAAATACCATTGAATTAGACTTCAAATCTAAGCACAATTGAGTGTCCCTTTGTTTTCTAGGTAGCTAGGTTTATAAATAAACCGCGTTGGAAGTATGAACTACTAGTTACAAGTCACACAATGAACATTAACTGTGAGAGGTTGGATACCTACTTACTTACGCCTGTTACCCCCAACGGAGCATAAGCCGCCCACCAGTTTTCACCAACCAACTCTATCCTGGGCTTCCCTCTCCAGGTCTGTCCAATGTTTGTTCATTCCTCTCATATCTTTCTCTATTTCTAGGAGTAATGCGTTCTTTGGCCTTCCTCTTTTCCTTTTACCTTGAGGGTTCCATGTGAGGGCTTGTCTCGTGACGCAGTTAGGTGCTTTCCGCAATGTGTGTCCTATCCACTTCCTCCGCTTCTTCCTGATTTCCTCCTCCACTGGAATCTGGTTTGTTTTCTCCCACAGTACGTTGTTGCTGATGGTGTCTGGCCAACAAATCCGAAGTATCCGAGGTCGGATATATGCAGCTAAATACAGCTTTCAAAAAGATTTGATTGCCAGCCCTATATTTGACAACAATATTTGTACTAGTTTGAACAACTTTCATTATTTAATGATGTTACGCGAAATATTGTGATCTCTTACTAACTTGTGAACTATACTATCAGAAATTTACTACAGAATGATGAAACACAACTATACCTGTATTTTAAAAGGGGAAAATTTATGTCACTTGAATGACATTTTGTTGGATGGATTAACCGCAATCTCAAAATGTCGACCATTTTATTTAAATATGATTAAGTTTTACTAATTTTTAATTATTTTTCTCAATTCATTAAAAACTCGTTCGCGTTCTACTTAAATTTGACCCTACAAATCGGATTAGTTCATTATTTCTAATGTTACATTTTTATACGATGAAAAAGTAAGAATGTGAGTAAAACAAATTTGACATGAACAGTATAGAAAATTAATTCTCTTGAGAGGCTTAACAATCAAAGTTAATATGCTGTTTTTAATTAAACACGCCTTCTTTATAATAATAAAGCTTTTACGATTTATAACAGAATGCTAATATTGATGATGACACAGAAAATGAAAATTAACCAGGATTGTATATTTTGGGGCAGAGTTTTGGAGGCAGTAACTGCCAAAGGCAAATGGGTGAGGTCGCACAAAATCCCTAGATCAATCAGAGTTAGACATTAACATCGTTAGATGCCGGCCCAGTGGTCCGTAGGTAAGGCATTCGCCTACAATGCCGAAGGTCCCGGGTTCGAATCCTGCGAGGAGCAGGAGTCGTGGATGCGTGCTGCTGATGAGTCCCATACCAGGACGAAACGGCCGTCCAGTGCTTCTTCCATGTTTCTAATGGTGGTCTAACAGTGATTGATTGATGATTTCAGGATCGTATAGTCAGTCGATGTTGGGCAATGAATAATGAATGAAGCTACTAATAACTTTCAGGAGTTAAAGTGTAGTATACAGGTTAGCTAAAATGAAAAATCTTAAATTTGTCCTGAATCATGTAAAACATGCCGGATCTTTAGTTTATAAACTTTTTTAACTAATTAACACTGGTTAGTGCTTAGAAAGTCTTCATTTAGAAGAGTTATGACGTTTCAAGATGAAAGCCTAGTTCCTTCGGAAATCATTAGACTGATGCCCCTTCTGGTAACTAGAGCAACCATCGAACAATTGGGTAGATCGGAAGACATTTCCTAATTACTACCTAGACGAACAGATACAACGTGGAGGTTCATGGAATCTGTGAAATCAGTGGTTAATGCCATAAGTTTCAAGCTTTGGGATTAGATATCCTGCCAATTATTCCCAATAATCAACTTACAGTAAATACAAATCCAAAATCAACCACAGCATTTAGTTCATGCAATCTAGTTTACATACAGTGTCAGAATAGATAAAAAATTTTTAAAAAAAATTTCTTTTACACATCCTGATTTCTGCGCACATCAGAAATGTACCAAGCTCATGTTAGGTGGTAATTTATCAAATACATTTTTAAATCTAAATGATTCGTCAGTGCAATTTGCTTTTACCTTAGAATTCGAACATGTTTATAAACTGTTCAATCAATCGAAACATGCAGATACAATGAAATCTTCAGTCAAAATGTTTAAGTGTGATTTTTTCTTTTAGAAGTAGTCTTACGGCTCAGTGGTCCTGAGGTTGAGCGTTCGCTCGCAAGATCGAAGTTCTCGAGTTCGAATCTTGTGCTGTGCAGGAGTCGTGGATAAGCACTGCCACTGATGAATCCCACATATCAGGACGAAACGGCCGTCTAGTGCTTTCAGGTTTCTAATAGTGGATCTAACATTGATCGATTCATGATTTCATTTGTGTAAACGTTTTCTAAAAATAATAAAACTTGAAGAAAGACACTCATCTTTAAAAAACCTTACTTCAGTCGCAAACTTCTTCAGCATAGAAATTCAATCATTCAATCATTCGTCGCTTTGTTCATGTGTGTGCAGGCCTATTTCGCTTGTCACATGTCTGTCTTATATTTGTCTGACTATATATATTCTTAGTCATTCTCTACCTCTTGGATTTGGCTCAAAAGCCTTCTCCAATACGCTTTGCCTGTTCGTTCGCTTCCTTCGCCCATTCTTTCGCTGCTTTTCAACTTCGCTATGTGGTGTGTCCAAAATATAAACGTATTTAATACTTCGAATTCCCCTTCTGATTTATAAGCCGTCAGACGCTACTTAGTGACGATTGTCTAGACGAGCTAATTACCGAGTTATCCGAACACGCAGATAATGGACCGCACATCTGGTGAGTCCGACGTGATTTCATATCACTCCCCATTAGCTTCATCTGTTCATTCGCTTCGTTTGCCGATTCGTCTTCACAGAAGATCAGTAAACGCTCACCACAAGCTAATAAAAAAAATTAGAAACCATTTTTTAGTTCAAAATAAAGGAACAAACATTATCATTAGTCATCATTATGTATTCATGATGAACTAAATTTAACAATTTAAACATTTTCATAAAACTGTTTCATTATTATTTGAAAATATACATTTAGCATAATTTCATCATTAGAAGTTAAAGTTAGTACAACATTATTAACGTAAGGTTGTGGCAACGACTCGTGTTCTCTGGTAACGGTCGTCAAGATGAAGAAATACGGAAAGTCCGACGGCACAAAATTGGTGAGTCCGAAGAAAGAAAACAACGAAGGCTGCGTGTTCCAATCATGCTGGGCTCATCAATTCTGTGGAGTCAGACTTTCTTTATCTTCCGAAACCCGTATCTCTCCGTCTTTACGAACGTTACTATAGAACACGAGTGGTTCTCACGATTTCGTTTTTTAATAAAAATGTAGTCGATATTGCCAGTGAATTATTTAAACAGTTAGTCGATAAAGCTTGTCAAATAACTATATGCGCAGGTGGTAAGTAAAATGCCCAAGTATACATGCGCATACAAGCTCAGTAATGATAAAAGTTTAAAATAAATAATGAGGTGCTACAAGGTCTCAAAGTAAAACCATCTAGAGTTTTGATTGTTACTAGTTTATTGCTAAAAATTATGAAACCACGTAACTAAAATCAATAATTGATTCTCACAGTACGGCCGGCCAAATACCGATCAAACCTCACACACACACACACCCACACCAGTAAATCACTAATTCTGAGAACGTTGAGTTTTGCAGACATACAAACAGTACTATGTTCTTGGCTTTCTTCAAAGTAATACTTATTTCGAAAAAGTCTTGACAAATCTCAACCAAACATAACACGTCAAATCAATTCTTGATGATTTCGTCTCATATATAAGAAAATTTTGTTCAAAACTCTTATCCTACAACTTGTCTACAAAGCAAACGAACACAGCCAAGGATTTTCCTGGTGGGAAATGTGATCCTCAGGTCAAACTGATCGGTTCCCGCATGAAATCACAGAGTCTCACAATAATGTATATTGTGTCATACGCCAATTCATCACGGCCGACCTCACACACGCCCCAACATCAACAACAACACTCAGCTATCCCCCCCTTTGTCAAAAACGTGAATTTTATATATGAAATGTGCAGCAGTTTTAAAGCATTTGTGTTTTATTTATCGTGTGTAGTGTGTAGAGGATGTCCTCATAACTTATATAATCGCAGATTACCAAAATACTCAACCACTTGATATTACTAATTCATCCGCACCTCACCTGTAGTCTGACAGAACACCCCTCGGAATTTTAATATGCAATGAGTTCATGCCTTGCGCCCTCCAACTTTCGCGCTTGAACGAGCTGGCATTCTTCACCAATACATCTGAATTATGCACTATGCTGGTCGTATGTACGCATCATCATACAGTGACAGTTTTTTTATAAACAGGTTATCGGACTATTTGTAGTGACGTAGTCCCTGTGGTTTTGGATATAAAACTCACCACCTGTGACAGCATAAACTTGACTGTTGAATTTGTTTGCCGGGATATGGATTATTATTTCGGAACATTTTTCCTTAATTTCATGTCGTCATATAATGTAATTATCAGCGAATTAATTACCACACATCTCAGATTTGTAGGACGAAATTAAATAGCGCATGAACGAGTTTTCATTCAATCACTACGGAGAAAATAATTAAATTAGTAAAACTTAATTACATTTAATGAAATGAAAATAGTTTTTGGCAATTATTCGCGAAAACCAATTAATATTCCTCAATTTGGCATCTACGTTGGTCATTAGAACGTATGATAACACCTATCCATCAAATTGTCCACTTAGGTGTACAGAAATTATCCACGAATTGAAATGCAAGTGTAGTTGAGTTAGTAAGACGTCCTAATCTGACTGAGTGATTTGATTTCACCACGCGTCCCTCCCTTTTCGATAGGTTCCATCATTTTCGTTAATTGCCTACTGATCCCTTTTGGTTGCAAGATGTGATTAATCTTAGAAGATACGCCTCTGACATTTTGTAAACCCACGCCGCGGAGTGTCTCCACCCCCGGCCTCGTGTACTCTCCTCATCTCTTAGATCTACCACAAAATACAATGACGCGAGTCCAGCGTGTGTAGTTTTCAGTAGGTTTTGGACTTTGGCCAAGGACACAGGGCAAGATTGTAATGTACACCGGTAAGTCGTACTTAGCCCAAAGGCGATTGATTTTTGGAGAAGAGGTGTATAGCGGATTGACACCTTAAAGTAATTATAGTGCTTAAGCCGATTTTTGTAGCCATATGAAACATACTCAATTATTTATGTGGTTGACCAAATATATGTATATATAAATAACTATATATATTCATAAATATATATATAAATTTGCCTACTCAAAATAATACGGAACGCTACGTGGATAGTTTACAGAATACGCGTTCCGATGTTTGCTTTCTTACAATCCACAATTATTTAAAATTACTAATGCTGTTCAAATATTTATAATCTATATGTTTACATAAAAACAATGTATTCCAAGAATAATCGAATAACAAGAAGATCTTTGTGATCGGTGATGAACGTAGATAACGGTTATTATATCAGATATATATTCGCTCATCAACTGAGCGAATGAAACGAGCCCTATTCGAGCAGCGGCGATTGATATAACCAACAACGTCCGAACGAATCTATGAGATCAAGGTTCAGTTAGGCACAAGAGTTTTCCAGTGAATTATCTGTCTATCATTCTTCTGTGTGTTGAAATCTACCGTTGGCCTCATCCCTTGTTTGTCACTACTGAAAAGTGTAATAGACAATTCAATGAAATTTATCACAACACTAACTATATTGCTTTTCATAAAACACTGAACTGCAAGTAGATCGCCACAATGAAAGTACAGTAGTAATCAAGCTCGGCCTACTCATTGGATTTTGTACATCATCTAGCTGTAAATAGATCCTTACTGAGAAATTACAACAGTTATGATTTGAACCCTTCAGATGAGTAATCAAACCTGAAACTACTTATTTCTGTTTCCACGGTAACTCATAGAAATTTGTCCCAAGCTGCTACTATAGATTCACATAATCATTTTCCATCAGTCCATAGGCGTACATCCTTTGTACATTCTAAACAGGTTACTAGCTATTCTGAGATCTGATATATCCTGACTCTTAATATATGCTGACCCAGTTTGATAGTAGAGTCTTCTGATAACTTAGTCAAGGAACAATGTTACGAGTGAAAATGTCTGTATCTATTGTCATAATGATTTACTAATACTGTAGATTTAAAATTGCAGTAGTCAATTCTATACAGCAAGCCCTGTTTTTTGGTTTAATTTATTCAGTCTAACACATAGTCAACAAAGCGTAGCGTTTTCTAGAATATTCAAAATACAACACAAGAGATTTAAGCTTATGTTTCACCATTTCGTGGAACTATTCCTCAAAGATCACAATTAGATTTGATTAATTTTTTTTTTTATATTAATACACCCCGCCATTTACACGTCTAGACATTGTAAGATATTTTTTAAAGTCAACTATATGACGACACTCGTATACTATCTAGAACAATGTAGATATTGTAATAGCTAATTTTGTCAGATAAATTGCTAGATTACGGTCAGAATGAAAATTGTTCAAAATTGTGATGTAAGACAATGTTTGGGAGGTTCATACATGTTGTGACAATGTGTTCATTGAAATGACAAGCAGTGCCCCAAGAATTGAGAAATTGTGTTCATATGTTGCACATGTTAATTGTACTATCGCTATCACTCAAATGCATTTAGATTGCCTCCTGCACCAGAGAACACAGTTTGAATAGTCTTGTGACTTAATTGTTTTAAGATGTCCATTTCTAGTCTTAGTAGTTATGGTACACGCATGCCATCGAAAAATAAGCAAAAACATTTTACTTGCATCAAGAGTTATCGTAGTTACCAGTTCCAGCATAATGTATAAAAGGTTAACAATCTAACCTTTGTTATCGAGTCAGCCCCTTACCTGAGTTTGTTACCCCTCCCATTCCACATTAATGCTCTCATCGGTACACTCTGGCACATAAATCTTCCACACCCTCCCCACTTTATCCCTCGGCCCGCACTAAACATCGCCTCTATTAATCGACATACGATAATATGAACACCTCCACATATACACATCATGACTGAAGAAGACCTATGAAAGATGACACTTTTCCCGTTGATTGAACATGCTACTAGAAGAGGACTCATGAAGAATAATGAAAGAATAAACCTTTTTGTCGGTTTTTTAAAGTTATTATTTAGAGATAATGATTCTATGCAGGATTCAATCGTGTGTTAATGTGTATTTTTAAGTTTTACAATATTGGACTTTCATCACATTCATCTCTGTTTTAGTGTCTGATACTGGTCGGTAGCATATATCTAATTCATTCAATTTCTTACGATCAAGATTCCTCTTGAGATGACATTCTAATTCACTATGCGAATCTCGAAAGCTCGCATTTTTTAGATACGTATCAAATCGGTACTTTGATTCACCAATGCTACTATTCTCAGATATTGGGTAAAATCGATCACACCCCACACACCACCCCCTTTCCTCACGCTGTGAGTTGTATACTGTACTTTTTACCCACCCCCTTGTCTCCTATTTTTAGTCACTAACTAAAGGGACCTATAATGATTAACAGTCTCGATCGTACAGTTCCTACCGGTTCATTTCAGTACTGTATAAAGACTCTGCTAATAACAGTATTAGGTTCTCCCAGTAACCCATCGTCTCCAGATCTTACAGGATCAGTACCCCCACACCACGCCCGCCCCCCCTGTTCCTGTAGACAAGATACGCACTAACATTTCCATACGCCACCTGAGAGTCTACAGGTATATGTAATTTGCCATACCTAGTGTACTGCACATCATTTCAAACTAGCAATAATTGTCGATACAATTGTTGATCTCGACAAACACGTCTTCCCCACATGAAGCCATTCTCTAACACACACTAGTAGAGCAGCTGGTATGCATAGTCTCTCCACACCCGCTAACGTTCTTACAACCTCCACATCCTGGGACCGAGTCTTGTTGTGTTGAATTTTTCTCCGTAGGCTCCTGAGAATTCTATACCCTACCACGTCGCTCCTCTCATCAATTGTGTGTGTGTGTAGCTTTCGGGTGAGATACGGTCAGAGTATTAATCGATACCGCATCTCTACTTGATTTTGTGTTGAAACGACTGTGCGATAACTCGGTCTAGTCATCATTGTTCGAAAAATTGAATATCTCCTTTCTACAGTTACTTGACTCAACTCGAATGTAGCATACAAACTTAATTTCATCTACTGGAGCATGACCATAAGATATCACTGGTATTTCGCTCGTTATCATCTAACGAGTTGTCACTATCTTATGAGTATTAGTAAATTCACAGTCAGCGACACATATATTGACCCCCAGGTGTATCATAACTGAGTTGCTTGATGCAATGAACTTATTGATGCTAGTTAAAAATTTACAACCGAGGAACATATTTAGTTCAATGTACCTAGAGAGGTTGCTTGTCTCAAAGGAATTAATCGACGTGAGATCTTTAGAAAAATGAAGAATGAAGTCACAGGGCTCAAATCGTAGAAGAAAACTTCAGTGGAATTTCGAATGATTGATGAATGATTAGCTTCACTAAGCAAACATCTAACAGTCGAAATGAAATCCATGAATTTATAGAAAAATAGTTTTCAGTCTAACACACTATCTACGCATCGTCCAATCTGTCAATTTCAAAATTCCTAAGAAAAAGATATCATTGAACAAACTATGCCAATAGTCAAGTATCTCAGTTGTAAATCTCAGATGAAATGCATGTCGAGTTTCATTGTTGCTAATCATGTCTCGAGTTTATATTGTTCGAATATATAATACAATCGACGATTATCAAGAATTTCCAGCTAACTTGGATATGATGGTTGAGAAATCAGGATATAAAGATCAACGAGTAGTATTTTTATGTATTTCCTGAGTTACACATACATCGGTTAATGTAAAAGCAAAACAGATGCACGCGATCCGATGCATTCTTTCTTGCTTCATACACAGGTTACGAAGTCTAAAAATAAAGTATTCAATCGATCATCTTTAGAGCATAAATGCACTGCTATGCACGCAGTTCGACTTAATATAACACACAGATGACGTGAATCTCACATATAATGACATACAAGTACTCATCATTACTGATCTTCACAGTATGCCACACATAGTTGCTTGCTTCATACTTTATCACAATATTGCCCCCTAACCACACTTGGAAATATGAACCATTCAATTCTGACTTCACAGTTATCCAAAAGTTGACTTACATCACAATTCCTTGACATACATCGTAACATTCTTTAAAAATTCTATGTAAGCCGTCTGTTAGACAAAATTACGCATATCAAATCAGTGACCCACTCTACTGAACCGCTATGAATGCCGCCTCTCTTCTACAGATGATAGAGAAAATATTATTAACACCTGTTATTGTGTACAACATTTTGACAGTATGAAACAATTACACTCTAAAACACTTGCTAGATGTCCTTGTTGTGATTTATTGATGTTAAAATATATCTAAACGACATGTTGATGTCTTGATGTAGTCTCTCGAAAAATTCACTCTCAGGAATATTCTACAACTCGCACTATGTCTCGAGTGTATGCACTCTAGTACCTGAAAACATTGACATTGAATACATTACCACCTCCTACTAAGTTCACAAACCAACGCGTTTGATCCAACCTTATAGTACAGTAAGGAACATGGATATATCAAATACATAACCCCCGTATCTAATCAATGTACTCAAATGATCAGGATCATTCTAACAGAATCCACATCCGTCGTGACTACTCTAGCGTATATGTATTCAGAACCTAGCGTCTGAATCCAAGACACTTTTAATTATGCTGAGACATGATTACCACGGTAGAGGAACACCACCCACCCCTAATATTTTTATCATCGTAGTTTCTCAGAAGGCTTGGATTACTCATCAGACTGAAAATTGGATGATACGTAGCATAATTCAAAGTATCATACATTAGACCTCCAGTTGATCACAGTTCCTACTTCTCCTAGATACCGCGTTCGGATACTACCTTTTATACAGATCGCTAAGGGGTCATAAGCACTATGGTTTCTAGCAAAGAAAATTCGGAATCATCGAGTCTTACCGGCCTACGATGAGCAGTTGACAATTAACTATTACGTACATTATCGAGTTCGGTCGTGAGCGGTTGAATTACTGTCATTGTTACTTGCTAGTTCATTCACGTGGTTTTGATAACATAAAGTCACTTAGCAATGATATGTCCAAGATTGTTTTATCGTAGATAAAAGTTTCAATTTTATAATATCTGATCAATGTTAGTGAACTTTTACAATAATTTCATTAAGATTCTGTACACTATAACAATACGGACCGATATTTTCATTGAGGTGAGCAACCCAAAACGGATGCGATTGTCATGACAGCATAAGCCAAGAGGCTGAGATATAGTATCAATAACATCACATACGAAAGCTAATGAAAGAAAATTTCATGTATAACCTCTCAGCACTTGAACCCAAATTGTATTTGTTCATCCTAGTTATGCGTTTTGGACTGACACCTCATGATTTGCATGGGTAGTATATCGTCATGTGTCGGACCGCTATCTCCTGAATAGGGCTCGTTTCATTATAGTATCGATCAAGTCTGACAGACGCTACTAGAAATAGGGCGACGTATTCACTGATCTAGACTCGAGTACCTGCACGCACAGATACGCGTAACACGTCAGATACTCAAGTTCCGTGATCACCTAGTAATAATCCGCACTACATAGCACATACTGTCCTCGTATCATATCCGGAGATCCTAAAGATATCTTGGACAGATATATCACTGATTAATTGTTTTACTATGATTATCTCTTAAACTAGGTAAAGTAATAGTAATATTTATAATTGTAACAGTGATATTCAAGCTAATCATTTAAAGTAATTGATTGATGGGATTATGTAATATTTGAAACAGTCACATTAGTAATCTATAGAAAACTGCATAACATTTTGGAAAGGATACTGCTGATGTAATTTCTGCAAAGATCATATAATGGCAAACTGACTGCATGTAATATGCGTTTGCAGTAATATCACTGTATTTCCGAGATGTAGGTGACAGTTCCAGTTTATAATATTATTTTTGATAGTATGGTTTCTGAAATTTAATATATGTATATATATATTTAAATTTAGATACGTTTAATACAATCACTACATCTATCAGCTTATCTTTATATATACCATATGATACATAACTATGTACGTGTAAATTGCACACCAAAATACCTATAAAATCCTCAACTATGAGTATTACTCATTAGCACGGATAAAATCTAACTCGCTTTACCTATCAACTCATACTTCCAATACTATTCAGATCAGAGGACTTTGCCAAGATACGACGTTACACCCTCTTCCAAAACTCTACTTTGCGTACATACCCAATTAGCTTTTCTAAGTATGCGCATTGTCCCTTCTGTGCACACAAGTTCATGAATAGAAACCAATATACCTAAGATCAAACTCACATCGGCTGATAGGCTCCTTCTCGCGCAGTAAATTCTTTTATTGAAAGGTCAAAACCGACATTTATAATATACTAGTCAAAGCAATTTTACAGCATCGCGATGGGAAGTACGAGCCTCCGCGCAGTTTTTTGACTAACCCATCCATCCCATACTTATCATCAGCATGATTCCCGTTGATCGCCACCAGCTCAATCGCTCAAGGTCACTTGGCATGTGCGTAAAGAACATTGATACAAATCACATTCCAAACTACAACCTAGTCAAAAACAAAGTTCGAATGCAATGTAGATAGTACTAATCGTGTATAGATCAAATCGCGAATATATCAACCAAATCAATGTTTTAACGGACGACCATCTGAGTGAGAACATTAATAAAATCAGGCACAATTGTCAGATGTAGGGGAGGTAGTACTATCAACATTACAGTGAAAGGACATCAGGGACCAATACACTTGATCACCATTTCAAGTTCAGATTAGTGAAATGTAATTTCTCCTTTACCTAAATCGATACACCGTTACACTTGCCTCATCCTTCAGCTGATCCACAATTTCGGCTCTCGCCACGAATTGATGGAGATTCATCTAATACGATTAGTATTCTAGTAATTCCGTAGCATCAGCCATAAGTGATTCGATACTTATTGATTGTGGGTATGGTCATGCTGAATAATTCGCATAAATGAATCTATAAAAATAATCGCTAGATGTTCCATTAAAATGTAATATATTAAATGTGTTTTCGTTTCACGTAATAATTTGCAATTTGGTTATGTTATTCAGAATCTATTTTCTCTGCTCAAGTGATGGAATGAATAAAATCTCTAAGTTCCAAATGCTCATATTTTAATTTCGTAATTAATGTGTATTTATCTACAATTAATTGTGATTATTAATTGTGTACTAGATAATACAGTATATTGCGATTGGAAATTAAGAATTGATGATCGAAATACTGGATTCACTATCCGGCAAAATATTCAATAGTCAATTATCAGTTTGTCTGTTTTTCTCCCCCCCCACCCCTTTACATCACAACCTCCCCCCCGATTGCATCATCCATCTCCCCCACCCTCCCTTTGAATATCTTTTCCCTTCCACCTTCTCTCCCCACTCTACTCTTTCTGTCCTTTTTCCCCCTCCCTTTTTTTACTTTCTCCCTGTCCCCCCCTTTACCCCCCTTTTTCCACTACCTTTTTAACTTCAGCGTCCTTAGAAATACTGATCTATTTAAATTATTATGATAATACATTTATGCGTAGACACATTAAATGAAAAATGTCGAAATCAATAATCCTATATACTCGTAACCAAAAAATTCCAAATCAGTCAATTTTAACTGTCAGGTGTTCATATCAAAAACAGCAGGACTAAATGCAACACAAAAAGACATTTCCGATTAACACACTGTCATAAAAAATCACTTGTCACATGTTAGAACCAGCATGACGAAAAATGAATGATTCGACTATGAATACTGTCCAATGTCAGCTTGTTGACTAATAGTGTTCACAAAGGAAATTTGGGCAAGGGTATGAACTCTGCAATCATCTAATCTTTAGATCGTTTTCAGATAAGGTGGCTTATTATGCTAGTGCACGATGAATTATATCAAGTGGTGATAGTATTTGGTAATCTCGATATTTATATTTGAGGAATATAACAACGATAATAAAACACAAATGCTTAAAAATGATGCACATTTCAATATAAAATTCAGGCTTTTGAAAAATGACTGCGTTTGTTTGTGTTGGGGATGTTAGATCCCCAGAATCCGCTTGATAAAATTATCTTTTATTTTGGATGTGTTCATGGACAAAAACCGATCAGTTGACCTGAGGATCATATTTCCCACCAGGAAAATCCTTGGCTGTGTTCGTTTGTTTTGTAGACAAGTAGTAGGATAAGTGTTTTGAACAAAATTGGCTTATATATGAGACGAAATAGGGTAGAGATGGTTGAACGTGCTATGTTTAGTTGAGATTTGTCAAGACTTTTTCGAAATAAGTATTACTTTGAAGAAAGTCAAGAACATGGTAATGTTTGTAGGTTCTCCAAAACTCAACTTTCTCAGAATTAGTCATTTACTGGTGTGGGTGTGTGTGTGTGTGAGAGAGAGAGTTTGATCGGTATTTGGCCGGTCGTACTGTGAGAATTTATTAATGATTTTAGTTACATGGTTTCAATTTTTAGAAACAAACTAGTAACAATCAAAACTCTAGATGGTTTTACTTTGAGACCTTGTAGCACCTCATTATTTATTTTAAACTTTTATCATTACTGAGCTTGTATGCGCATGTATACTTGGGCATTTTACTTACCACCTGCGCATATAGTTATTTGACAAGCTTTATCGATTAACTGTTTAAATAATTGAATGGCAATATCGACTATATTTTGAATAAAAAACGAAATCGTGGGAACCACTTGTGTTCTATAGTAACGTTCGTCAAGATGGAGACATACGCGATTTAGAAGATAAAGAAAGTTTGACGCCACAGAATTGATGAGCCCAACATGATTCAAACACTCAACCTTCGTCGCTTTCTTTCTTCGGGCTCACCAATTTTGTGCCGTCGGACTTTCCGTATTTCTTCATCTTGACGACCGTTACCAGAGAACACGAGTCGTTGCCACAACCTTACGTTAATAATGTTGTACTAACTTTAACTTCTAATGATGAAATTATGCTAAATGTATATTTTCAAATAATAATGAAACAGTTTTATGAAAATGTTTAAATTGTTAAATTTAGTTCATCATGAATACATAATGATGACTAATGATAATGTTTGTTCCTTTATTTTGAAGTGAAAAAACATTTCTAATTTTCTTTATTAGCTTGTGGTGAGCGTTTACTGATCTTCTGTGAAGACGAATCGGCAAACGAAGCGAATGAACAGATGAAGCTAATGGGGAGTGATATGAAATCACGTCGGACTCACCAGATGTGCGGTCCATTATCTGCGTGTTCGGATAACTCGGTAATTAGCTCGTCTAGACAATCGTCACTAAGTAGTGTCTGACGGCTTATAAATCAGAAGGTAATGTTGATTACGTTTATTTTTGGACACACCACAAAGCGAAGTTGAAAAGTAGCGAAAGAATGAGTAAAGGAAGCGAACGAATAGGCGAAGCGCATTGGAGAATGGCTAATGAGCCAACTCAAAGAAATAGAGCATGACTAAGAATATATAGTCAGACAAATATAAGACAGACATACAGCAAGCGAAATAGGAACACATAAACAAAGCAATGAATGATTGAATGATTGAATTTCTACGCTGAAGAAGTTTGTGACCGAAGTAAGGTTATTTAATGATGATTGTCTTTCTCCAAGTTTCATTATTTTTAGAAAAAGTTTACACATATGAAATCATGAGTCGATCAGTGTTAAAACACTATTAAGGTTCTGTAAATCACTAGACGGTCGTTTCGGCCTAGTATGTGGGATTCATCAGTGGCATTGCTCCTCCACAACTACTGCACCGCACAAGATTCGAACTCGGGACCTTCAGTCTTGCGAGCGAACGCTCAACCTCAGGACCACTGAGCCGTAATACTACTTATAAAAAAAAAGTTACACTTAAACATTTTGACTGATGATTTCATTGCATCCGTATGTTTCGATTCATTTAACAGTTTATAAACACATTCGAATTCTAAGGTTAAAGCGAATTGCACTGACGAATCATTTAGATTTAAAATTACTACCTAATATAAGCTTGGTACATTTCTGATGTACGCAGAAATCAGGATGTGTAAAAGAAATTTTTCAAAAAATGTTTATCTGTTCTGACACTGTATGTTAACCAGATGGCATAAACTAAATGTTCTGGTTGATTTTACTGTAAGTTGATTATTGGGAATAATCGGCAGGATATTCGATCCCGGCGCTTGAAACTTATGACATTAACCACTGATTTCACAGATTCCATGAACCTCCACATTGTATCTTTTCGTCTAGGCAGTAATTCGGAAACATCTTGCAGTCTCCCCGATTAATCGATGATCGCTGTAGTTATCAGAAGGAGCATTGGTTTCTTGACTTCGGAAGGAACATGACTTTCATCTTAAAAATGTCATACCTCTTCTAGATGAAGACCTTTTAAGCACTAACCAGTTTTAACTAAAGATTCGGCATGTTTTATGTGATTCAGAGCAAATTTAAGATTTTTCGTTTTAGCTAACCTGTATAGTTCACTTCAACTCCTGAATGTAATTAGTAGCTTCATTCATTAATCATTACCCTTAACCCAACACCGACTGACTATACGATCCTTAAATCATCGATCAATCATTGTTAGACCACCATTAGAAACCTGGAAGCACTGAAAGACGGCTGTTTCGTCCTGGTATGGGACTCGTCAGCAGCGCGCATCCACGACTCTTGCTCCTCGCAGGATTCGAACCCGGGACCTTCGGCATTGTAGGCGAACGCCTTACCATCGGACCACTGGGCCGGCATCGAACGGTGTTATTGTCTAACTCTGATTGATCTAGGGATTTTGAGCGACCTCACCCATTTGTCTCTGTTAGTTACTGCCTCCAAAACTCTGCCCCAAAATATACGATCCTGGTTAATTTTCATTTTCTGTGTCATCATCAATATTAGTATTCTGTTGTAAATCTAAAATAGGTTTATTATTATAAAGATGGCGTGTTTAATTAAAAACAGCATATTAACTTTGATTATTAAGCCTCTCAAGAGAATTAATTCTACATACTATTCATGTCAAATTTGTTTTACTCACACATCGTATAAAAATGTAACATTAGAAATAATGAACTAATACGATTTGTAGGGTCAAATTTAAGTAGAACGCGAACGAGTTTTTAATGAATTGAGAAAAATAATTAAATTAGTAAAACTTAATCATATTTAATAAAATGGTCGACATTTTGAGATTGCGGTTAATCCATCCAACAAAATGTCATTCAAGTGACATAAATTTTCCCGTTTAAAATACAGGTATAGTTGTGTTTCATCATTTTGTTGTAAATTTCTAATAGTATAGTTTACAAGTTAGTAAGAGTTCACAGTATTTCGCGTCATACCATTAAATAATGAAAGTTGTTCAAACTAGTACAAATATTGTTGTCAGATATAGGGCTGGCAATCAAATCTTTTTTGAAAGCTTTATTTAGCTGCATCTATCCAACCTCGGATACTTCGGATTTGTTGGCCAGACACCATCAGCAACAACGAACTGTGGCAGAAAACAAACTAGATTCCGGCGGAGGAGGAAATCAGGAGGAAGTGGAGGAAGTGGGTAGGACGCACATTGCGGAAAGCACCTAACTGCGTCACGAGACAAGCCCTCACATGGAACCCTCAAGGTAAAAGGAAAAGAGGAAGGCCAAAGAACGCATAACGACGAGAAATAGAGAAAGATATGAGAGGAATGAACAAACATTGGACAGACTTGGAGAGGGAAGCCCAGGACAGAGTTGGTTGGCGATAACTGGTGGGCGGCTTATGCTCCCGTTGTGGGTAACAGGCGTAAGTAAGTAGCTATCCAACCTCTTACAATTAATGTTGATTGTATGACTTGAAACTAGTAGTTCATACTTCCAACGCGGTTTATTTATAAACCTAGCTACCTAGAAAACAAAGGGATACTAAATTGTGTTAAGATTTGAAGTCCAATTCAATGGTATTTATTATTTGAATCTTTCAATTGCTGCTTAAAAATGAAGGAGATCTATCTCTTTTCTATATATATATGAATTACAATAACTTTTCCATACAGATCAAACAGGGACCAAGAATTCAGCGTACAAGAAAGACCAATGAGGATTTCTTTCTATCAGTCCGATATAATGAATCAAGGAGATACATAGCGGTTATAATATTCGATGAAATTTTTACTCGAGCACGTTGGGCAAAATATGTTGCATTCCACATTCAGTTGTAGCAACTCTGACATGATGAACTCACAACCATGTAGTTATATCATTACTGAAATAAAAGTAACAATTACCCTGAATAAACTCGTTCAAGTTGTATGTTGTATGGTTTAAACACATCAGCTTGATATAATCTAGTGGCAGATGAACTTATGACCAGATAGAATGATTGTACAATATACCTTATCTAGGAAAAACATTCTACATTATGCATAGTATTCATTATCGAGACAAAAAAAACGTACTGATGTGATAAATAAATGCTGATACTAGGTTGGAAATAATGGGTAGATCTGTCATTTGAGAGAGTTAAAAAACGCGACACGATGATATATTTTATCGCAAGAAACGGGCCAAGCCAATTTTCCAACTTCACTAAAATTTTTTTAGTGTAATTAAAGCCGATAACTATGAATTTCCTTGTAATTTTGAACACAATAGACAGGATTCTGCTTTCTGATAATAGATTTCTCGGCTAACTTCAGTCGATGAAATTTTTACTTTTGATAAAAGACTCTTTTGAGCATGTTGTGATCGATATGTTGCATTCCACATATAGATTTAGCAACTCTGACATGATGAACGCACAATCACGTTATGCCGTTATTGCTGATATAAATGTGAAAATGACCCTGAATAAACTCGTTCAAGTTGTATGCTCAATATAATGTTATTCAAATATACATATACTGATCGTACAAGCTGAATTGTCGAAAAGTTTCGATATCAGTTAGACATGACGTTGTTTTTACTTTCGACAAGATTTCATTTACAAGGAAAAACGAGAATCTTCTTCCTACTATGCTTCACATTACGTTTACAGAACTCAGAAACGATGAACTCACAACCATGTAGTTATATCATTACTGAAATAAAAGTAACAACTATCTTGATTAAATGCATTCCAGTTGTATGTTCGATGTAATTTTATTCAAATACACATGTATTCATGGTACACGTCGGATTGTGGAATAATTTTGGTACCAGTTAGACACGTTTTTTCTACTTTCGAAAAGCTTTCATTGGCACGGAAACAACGAGAATATTCTCGCTACTATGTTTCAGAGCATATGAACTTATAGAAATTATAAGCTATCGTCTTCCAGTGTGACATTTAGATAAATACTGAGTAGTCAGTCATTTGATGTCTATTTAATATGAAGTACAAAAATACACTTCTATTTTCTACATGGTATCTACATGTGATTGTCGAATTTGCGTAATATCACCGTCCGTTAAAGTGAATGGAACGTCATGTGAGTGTCTGTACGAAATGTAACATCAAAGTCATATTCTGTGAATAATTGTTCAAGTGGGCGAAAGACCTATGGTAAATAGAATATTTTCGTGAACATTTTTACATCACTTTTCAACGATTCCTTCCCCCACAAAAAACACATCGATTCCCAGATTTTCATTACACTTCAAACTATAAAACCATCATTATATTTTGTATAGATGTACTGTGTTGATTGTATCGAATGTTTTCTTTTTCCACATTATAAGTACTAGCTAGAGTGAACTATGATTAACAGAATTCATTTTATAAAATCGGTATTAACTTAAATAATAACTAATCAAAAGTGCATTTTGTTTCGAATAAACCTATCTATCTTTCTACCTATAAATAAGAAAGAATCTTAAATATCATTGCACGTATAATGGTCAGTTGTAACATTTTTAGTGAGTAAATTATCGTTTTGAACCGATTTCTAACTATTGCAACACACTGGTGTTTTTGCAGAACAGGTCTTGTTTAGTGTTTTACGAAAATAAACGAAATGTTAGTTCTTACTTGGAGATCGAAATTAAATTAACATTTCCATTTTGTCCAGTGTTATATACATAAACTAATAATCAGTCGACTTTTTAGTCATTCTAGTCGATATGAATAGCACAACGAAGAACACATGATTTAAATGGAAATTTAATTGCGGAGTTGTTGTGAAGATTGTTAAGTTTTATTTGTAATCATGAATCGATCAATGTTAGACCACCATTAGAAACATGGAAGTACTGGACGGCCGTCTCGTCCTGGCATGGGACTTATCAGCAGTGCGCATCCACGACTCCTGCACCCAGCAGGAATCGAACCCAGGACCTTCGGTGTTGTGCGCGAAAGCCCTAACCGTTAGACCACTGAGCCGGTATCTGACGGTGTTAATGTCCAACTTGATCAAATTCACGGAGTTGCGTAACCTCATACCCTGTATACATCCGAACAGGTTTAAACTTCACTGGTCACGACTTCCCACTAGAACTCGGAGAAGATTCCTCAACAAACTAGTCACTAGTTGACACATGTAACTGCATTGCGGCCGTCCAGTGCTTCCAGGTTTCTAATGGTGGTTTAACATTGATCGATTCATGGTTGCAAATAGAAATTTCATTGTCATGACTTTGTATAATAACTACTAAGTCACAGTGACTTCTGGAACTCAGTCAACAAAAACAAAATGTAAGCAAATATTAGTGATTTTGTTTCCTTGAAATGATTTCCTCTGGAATGTGTCAATTATTTGTTGTCGAAATCAAATGAAAACGCAATTAAAAATATCAAAATTTGACAAAATCAATTAGTTTTAAACAAAACAAACAATTATTTCACAAAATAGTTATTCGCCTAGAATAATAATAATAAAATAATCACAGTAAATAAATAATTTTTCAAAACTATTTTTGTAAACATTACTGTTCTCAAGATATTGTATTTAGGAAATATGAGAATTTGATAAACACTGAGAACTTCATTTAATCAACAACTCATCATTTCAAATTAAGCGTAGAAAAAAGTAAAATCACAAACTGTGAACTTTAACAAATCAGAATATCGGGAAATAAATAATTTTTTTTCCAATGAAGTTTAAATCTTCTCAATGAATTTGGGAATGTTAATCACAGCGATAACATTCAAATTATAACACCTGATTATATGGATCTCCTGGTAGGGACTAGCACTTCATTTATTTTCGTAAAACACTAACCAAAAGGTTTTCTGCGAAAATACCATTGCGTTGTGGTAGTTAGCGATCGATTCAAAACGATAATTTACTCACTAAGAATGTTACAGCTAACCATTATACGTGCAATGATATTTAAGATTCTTTCTTATTTATAGGTCAGTCAGTCAGTCAGTTGTAACGTAGAACTTAGAACGTACGTACATAAGTTCATATTGCCATACAACATGAGCACAGTGACGCAACCGTCAAATCAAATCCCATAATGATAAAGATAGAAGAGGTATTAATGGTAATGAAGAAGAATGAGGTTCAAAGATATTATTCAAGAAGTATATATAATTCAGTGAGATAAGGTTAGAAAGACAAAGGTAGAGGTGCTGACGATTTCAGAAGATTAGGATTTGAGAGAGCTCAAAGAATGGATGCACTTGCGCCATTGCAAACGATTTTGAGCCATGTCGTTCAAGGTCTCTAACCATTGGTGACTTTCGTCTCGCGGACCCCAATTAGGCAGCCTACACTTACCACTTGTCAGTGACTTCATGGATTTGTGCCATGTTTTCGTCTGGTCCATTCACTTTAACGGACGGTGATATTACGCAAATTCGACAATCACATGTAGATAGCATGTAGAAAATGGAATTGTATTTTTGTACTTCAAATTAAATAGACATCAAATGATTACTCAGTATTTATCTACCTTTCACACTTGATGACGATAACTAATAATTTCTATAGGTACATATTCTGTGAACCATAGTAGCGAGAAGATTCTCGTTGTTTCCGTGCCAATGAAAGCTTTTCGAAAGTAGAATAAACGTGTCTAACTGGTACCAAAATTATTCCACAATCCGACGTGTACCATGAATACATGTATATTTGAATAACATTATATTGAGCATACAACTGGAATGCATTTAATCAAGGTAATGGTCACTGTTATTTCAGCAATGATGTAACTACATGATTGTGCGTTCATCATGTCAGAGTTGCTAACCTTCAGATCTCATTTCTCACCAGCAAAATCCATGGCTGTGATTGGCTGCTGTGTATTTTAATGTGTTATTTTTGTGACTGTCCCAAGGACGTTTCTATGTAGTATAAATAAACGAGAGTTGTATGCTTGATTGTATTCTGTGATTGCTGGGTGTTTGTAGAATATACTTTCTACGCTTACAAAGCCTTTTATCTTCAGCTTTGGATTCAAGGTAGCCTAACTGAACGCTGGTTCATTGTCTCGTTCGCGTTTATCGACTAAGGTGAACTCCTAATAGATTCAAGCATACCTAGTGAGGAACATAACAACAAGTTTTAAGACACTGACGATAACCAAAAGTACCCATGTTGTTCAGCTAAAAAACGTATATTCCGCTTTTACATTCCGGAGTAATAATAGACATTGCAATATGTCTTAAAATAGCTATCATATCAAATGGGAATAAGAAGTGTGATATAAAAAATTTTTAAAAAAATACCGCTTGGTAGTTGTTCAGTAAATGCGCAGTAAAAAAGGGACAACGTTTTTCTACCGATTTCTATATGACTTTAAAAGTGTCGCTTTTCATTAATTATTCCTTTTTTAAGATGGAAATTAGGATGTGCAGTGAAAAAATTACGCTTCATGCGTCGTCAAGACTTCGCTTCAGCCTCTTACCTCCATTTTACCTTGCTATTTGGAATATAATCTCTTCTATATTCCACTGTGTTCAGATTTGAGGACTTATGGAGTGTATTGTTGCCAGAGAGTAGTAAACCATAGGAATAACTAGGTTTTATTAAGAGAGGATGAGGATGGGATCACATTAATCTTTCAAGACTTGAAGATGTTGATGGATACCAAGCTGCATCGTGACACGACTGTGGTGTGGATCAAGTCAATGTGATGTTGTGTATTGCATCTGTCAACAGACTAGAGTAGTTGTGCCCCCCTGCCACACACACAGTTCACCTCACTTCAGCTAAATCCGATAGCCGATCCAAAATTACTCTGTGAGATTGATTTAAACAGCTAACATTAGCAGATGTCCTATCAAGCATATAAGAAGAAGCCAACCCGCTCAGAAGTATCCAAGTCTGATCCTCACCACCGTTCCAGAACGATCCTATCCAAGAGCAGCAGCCAACAGTCCAGATGTGAATACACCCTTCGGTTGTGTCACTTTCATTTCTCCAGTGGGAAGTGTTAGGATATTCATTCAATATCCTATTGACTAATTCCTACTGGTCAATTTTATGGTCGTACTAGATATCAATGTCACGTACTTCAATGTTGTTTGTTATTGGTCGTCCTGATTATCGCTGTTCCTTCAAATGTTTTTTCCTATTGATAGCCTTAACTGTCAATGTCACAGACTTCGATGTTGTTTCCTATTCGACTTAAATGTATAAATACGCATTATCTGTAACTTTTAATAACCACGACCAGGACCCGGACCCAGATCCCTAGTCCGGGATCCTGATTCTCTTCTGGACTCGGACCTCGTACTTTCTGGATGTTTGTAGAATACATGTTCAACTTTATATCGAGTCTTCTTCTTTTACTCAATGGCAGGGGTGGGGACAGTCGGATTAGAGTAGTAACATGTCGTGTCGCCGGATCTTCGATTCTAGCTCTCGTTTTCCGACCAAGGTAAACTTGCAATAATTCAAGCATATCAAAATGACGAAACAATAAAATTTAGAAATAAATATGTTATAATGACTTTTGAAATATATTTATCTATAATTAAAATTGAAAATACATCAAGAATTATACAGTACCATTTACAGTCAATATAACCATCTCAGTATTCACACACACACACACACCTCACGTTTACATTTACTACCATGTTTTCATTGCTGTTCGTATTACACAGTTTTTTTTAGTGTAGATAAGTTTGACCAAGTTTAAGTTTTAAACGAGAAGAGCATTGAACCTTTTTTAAAAATTTCGACTGTAATTGACAAAATGCAAACTTTATCTTATTGTATGCTTTCTCAAAAAGTAAATACTTATTTCGAAAAAGCCTTGACAAATATCATTTCTTATTAGAACTGTACACTATTGTTATATTCAAAATACCAGTCTGAAACAGAAAAAATATGTTTATGTCATGTTACATACCGACAGTGATTGAGAGTAGATTAATTCCAGGATAAGTTGGTTTACTTACTTACTTACTTACTTACGCCTGTTACTCCCAATCGAGCATAGGCCGCCCACCAGTTTTCTCCAACCAACTCTGTCCTGGGCTTCACTCTCCAGTTCTGTCCAATGTTTGTTCATTCTTCTTATATCATTCTCTATTTCTCGGCGTAATGTATTCTTTGGCCTTCCTCTTTTCCTTTTGCCTTGAAGGTTCCATGTAAGGGCTTGTCTTGTGATGCAGTTATGTGATTTTCGTAGTGTGTGTCCTATCCACTTCAACAACTTCTTCCTGATTTCCTCCAACACTGAAATCTGGTTTGTTTTCACCCACAGTTCGTTGTTGCTGATCGTATATGGTCAACGTATCCGAAGTAATTTGCGAGGGTAACTGTTGATAAACACCTGTATCTTTTGGATGATGCCTTCGGGTTTCCGCTCCATACAGTGAAACTGTCTTGACATTTGTATTGAATATCCAGATTTTGGTTTTGGTTAAAAGTTTTTTGGAGTTCCAGATAATTTTCAACAGATTGTCGATGATGCTGCCAAGATATGTAAAGGTGTTAACGTCCTCCAAGGCATCTGCATCAAGAGTGAGTGATTTGGTTGGTGCATGTTGTGCTGCATCGGATAATTTCACTTTTTCCTTTCTGTGTGTTGAGACCTACTGCTGCACAGGCTGCTGCTACTCTGGTCATCTTCTCTTGCATTTGTTGTTGTGTGTGCGATAGAAGAGCCAGGTCATCTGAGCAGACCAGATCGTCCAGCTGCGTCCTAACTGTCCACTGAATACCGTGCTTCCTTTCAAATGTCGTCGTCTTGATAATCCAGTCGATGACCAGGAGAAAGGGAAATGCTGAGAGTAAGCAACCTTGCCTGACACTGGTCTTCACCTCGAAAGGGTCTGTCAGCTGACCTCCGTGCACGATTTTGCAGTTCAATCCATCATAAGAATTCCGTATGGTGTTAACTATTTTCTCAGGAGAATAGGCTGGTAAGTTAGATCATAGCAAATAGTTCAGAACTAGTTCAGAATTATTTTTAAAACATAATCGAAAAATAAGAAATGTGTTCTTAGATAATGACGACAATATATTGATTAAAACCCTTTCTACATCATGTGGCTGTATATATGGAGTATTATTCATTGTGTAATGATACTGATCTTGTTGCTAACAATTACACACATTATGTAACGGAATGAAAAAATAAAAGAGTGACTAGTTTCTATCATTTTGTCGGTTGACTTGATATTTGTATGCAGTTAACTGAACCAAACATAACACGTTCAACCAACTCATCCAGATTTCGTCTCATATATAAGACAATTTTGTTCAAAACACTTATCCTACTACTTGTCTACAAAACAAACTGCTACACTCGTCTGTAGGTATACTTAAGACTATTGCGAGTTCACTTTGATCGATAAACGAGAACGAAACAATGAACCAGGTAGGCTAATGTGATCCGATTGTCCCAGTTGTACCAGTAAGAAGTCAGTAGGATGCACACACTATTACGAAAAACTAATCGTAGTACAACATCACTTTTTGTCTTTGCTTGACACTTACTGCTTCAAAGTTACTGTGTGATTTCAGTCAGTCAGTCAGATGCAACGAAGAACTTCGTACGTATGTACATCAGTTCATGTTGCCATACCACACACAGAGACACAATTGTCAATTCAAATCCAATAGTAGTAGAGGTAGTAAAGGTATTACAAGTAATCGGAGAGGTTAGGATTAGAAGATATTATTCAAGAAGTATGATTCAATGAGAAAAGTTTAGAAAGTCAAAAGTAGAGGGGTTGAAGAATCCAGAAGATTAGGATTCTAGAGGACACAAAGAATAAATGCACTGGCGCCATTGCGAACGGTTTTGAGCCATGTCATTCAAGGTCTCTAACTATCGAGTATTATCTTCTCGCCGACTCCAACCACGTAGCCCACACATACTGACATGAATTAGTCCACTTGTCAATGACTTCATGGATTTCTGTCATGTATTGGTCTGGCCGCCCCTAACTTTCTTCCAAACTATTCCTAAACTAAAAAACAAAGCTCGAAGACGCAGTCGGTGGTTGGGCATACTCAGCATATGTCCCAACCATCTCAACTGATGAAGTTTCATTACTTCATCTATTAATCTGCCATTGTTACCTAGCACCCGTGTCCTAATAACAGCATTGCTTATACGGTTGTCCCAGGATAAACGAGCAATCGTTCGAAGACATCGATGATCGAAAACCAGTAACCTACGAATATCTTCTACTCTCACTGGCCGTGTTTCACAGTTATAAGGTAAGACGGAGTGAACTACTGAGCTGTACTCTCGTACTTTATTCAGCAAACGGATTTCTCGTCTACGCCATAGGTGACACATGTTGCCAAAAGCCAGTCGAGCCTTCTGTATCTGTGCCGAGATTTCGCCAGCCACTAGGCCATCAGCACTGATCAGACTGCCCAGATACGTGAAGCGGTTTACACGTTCAACTGCTTCACTCCCTATCACTAGTTCAGGTGCCGATGAAACCCACTCTTGAGGCAACATTTTGCAATTCGAGGGGGAAAACCGCATCCCGAACATGCTTACATTGTTGCTTATGGTAGTGAGAAGACTGTATTTTGTCAGCGTCTTCATCAAGTAGGACTATGTCATCGGCATATACCAAGTCAATAAGCGAGCCACCTGGCAGAGGGTCTACTTCTGAAAATTCAGACGAGGACAAGGTTATTTCTAGGAGCATGTCTATGATAAAATTAAACAAGAATGGAGAAAGTCGACATCCATGCCGGAAACAACGTACCAGCCAGAAGTCTTGATGTAGTGTATAAATTGTATTCAACAAACACCCAGCCAGCACATAATGAATACAAGCACTCAAATTGCATTTATTTATACTTCATAGAGACGTCATTGAGACAGTCACAAAAATAGTACACTAAAATGACACAGTAACTAATCCCAGCCAAGGATTTTCCTGGTGGGAAATGTGATCTCCTGGTCAACTGATCGGTCCATGAAATAAATCCAAAATAAAGATATTTATCAAGCAAGTTCTAGGGAACTAACATCCCCAACACAAACAAACACAGTCATTTTTCAAATATCGGAATTTTATATTGAAATGTGCATCATTTTTAAGCATTTGTGTTTTATTATCGTTGTTATATTCCTCAAATATAAATATCGAGATTTCCTAACGCTGTATCAGTTTATATTCTTCTCTCTGACCCACTTATTCCCACAATCATCTAATTAATTGCAGAGTTCATTTTTGCCCAATTTCTTTCGGATACTATTCTCACAACTACATTGAATACTCATATCTTCATTTCGTCATCTCACAGTGACATTTCTAAACAAGTTTTGCGAATAGTATGAAGTTAATTTATTCGTATTTGATATAACACCTGACAGATAAATTGACTGATTGAATTTTTGATAGAATGTGGATTATTAGTATTTCGACATTTTCTCAATTTCATCGTATAAATGTATTGTTGCGTTAATGAATTAATCAGATTTGTAGGACGAAATTAAATAGAGCATGAACGAGTTTTCATTCAATCACTTTCGGAAATAATTAAATTAGTAAAAACTTAATCACATTTAATGAAATGGAAATAATTTTGCATTATCGCGAAAACAATTAATCTTCAATTATGGATCGATGTTTTAGAATTATGATTTATCCATCCATCAAATTGTCACTCAGGCGACAGAAATTTCGCCGATTGAAATGCAAGTGTAGTTGAGATCAATCATTCTGCTGCAAATGTTTAATAGTGTAGTTGACAAGTTAGTAAGACATCAAAATCTGGTCGAGTGATTCATTTCCGATCTCCTCATTTCGAATAGTTCCACATTTGTTTTTATTGCTACTACATTTGCTTGACGTGGGTAACCTCAGAGGAAGCACGAAATTTCGTGAAATTTGAGTGTTTAACCGGCCTACTTCTCGTCTCTTATATAAACCAAAAATGTAGGAGATCAGTGTGTGTAGTTTTCAGTAGATTTTGACTTTTACAAGGACAATGCAAGATTGTAATGTACAAGTAAGTCGTACTTGAAAGCGATGCTCTAGAGGAGGTGTAAGCGACTGAAACTTAAAGTAATTAGTAATTAAGATTATTGCACAATTAAACTCAATTTTTATGTGGTTGACCAAATGTGTGTACATATAAATAACTATATATATTCATAAATATATATATATAAATTTGCCTACTTAAAATAATACCGAACCCTACATGGATAGTTGACAGAATGAGCATTCCAATATTTGCTTTCTTACAATCCACAATTATTTAAAATTACCAATACTGTTCAAATATTTGTTATCTATATGTGTACACTAAAACAGTGTATGACAAGAATGATTGAATAATAAGATGATCGTTGTGATCGGTGATGAACGTAGATAAAGTAATTATTTTAGAGATCAATTCGCTCATCAACCGATCTAATGAAAAGAAGGCCCGTTCGAGCAGCGGTTTATTTGAGAGCGGTAACTGAAAGGGCACACAAAATCAGAACGAAACTTTGACGTGAGTTCAAAGCCTTATCTCATCAACAATTTGATTGTCATTAACATCGATTCTACCTATGCGGTAGGATTAAGAAAAATGTGAAGAATAACCAGAGTTTTCTAACTAAATAACTTTATTGTTAATATCTACCCAACCTCATTCAACTATCTAATTTTCAGTCGATTTCCTGTCTATTATTCATCGAAGTGTTGGAATGTATCACTGCTTACATATTTTGATTTTAACAACTGAGAAGGATTATATTTATTATGATTTTCATTGAACAACACTGAGCTGTAAACAGATCCATACTGGGAAGGTACAACAGTTATGATATTGTGATGAGCACGTTAGATTCGACGGCAGGCTCACCAGATTGTGTACACTGGCGATCGAATGAGCGACTGAAGTGAATCGTACGGAGCGATGTGGAGAATGCTAATGAGCCAACTCCTTGGATTACAATGCGAACGAATGGGCGAAGGAAGCGGACGAACAGGCAAAGCGCGTTGGAGAAGGCTAATGAGCCAACTCAGGGAGATAGAGCGTGACAAATATAAGACAGACATGCGACAAGCCAAATAGGCACACATGAATAAAAGCGACGAATGATTGACAAGATCAAACGACAACTGGGACATGTCATGTGAGCTCATACAAACCACACAATAATAAGAGCGAATGGTACATATAAGTTATTGTTATAGGAATGGCTCGGTTGAATAAATTACTCGGAAGGGCTTAACCAAATTAAATGTAAGCGAACTGGAATAAATGTAGAGGCACTACAATATAACCCTTCAGATGAGTAATCAGACTGAAACTACTTATTTCTGTTTCAGTAATAAAATCTTACAACTACATGACATATTCTGTTAGCTATTTGTACTTAAATACTGATTGATATATTCGATTGTATGAGAGCTCTTGTTTGTATCTGTCAATGTTACTATAAACGCATTGATTAAACTGTAATTTTTCAGCTCATTCAAGCGTTAGTTCATCTAACAAGATAGGCATGTTAGAATATTCAAAATACAAAAGTAAGTTTTTTCACCATTTCGTCATATTGATTATTTCTCAATACATTTATCGATTTTAATGTAATGTCAACTTGAATCATGCTCAAAATGTGATGTGAGCAAAATTTTGGATAACTGTGAAGTCAGAATGAATTGTGTCATATGTTGTAATGTTATTAATGTGAAGCAGTGCAGAAGAAATACAGTCTATGTTGTCAGATCATTTGTGTTAGTGTGCATCGTGCATTTACTTTAGTTATGTAACCAGAAATAAAAAACACTGATCAGCTGTTTCATTCCAGTTGTGGAAATCTTTTCGGTGTATATATCGACAACCTCATACAACATGAAACTCCATGATATTGAACACTACTAATGAAGATTAATGAACTTTCGGTTGAACGGAGTTGAATGCAGTGTTTGACATTTTTAACTTTGATTCAATCGTGATATTGTTAGCTAACTATCATTCATTTTCACTGGTCGGTGAATTCATTCATCGAACTTGAAATTCCTGAACTCTACATTGAGCAATATTTTTTTAAAGATCTATGCATTTGGTATAAATTTTTCTTCAAGCACGCTAGGGATATATGTTCTGGTGAATTCTACAAAAATGCAAGAGTCGGTACATCTGGTCAGACTGTGCAGGAATAGTTGTATCTAACTATTCTACTGTACATCTCAAACAATAAATTACGTCTTTTATGAAGTTATGTCTTCAAAATAGATGTTTATCTGGTAATTGAAGTCAACGGAATTTTCAACTGCTGCACAAAGGCAATGAAATTAACATAAGCTGAAACTTGAGTTTGAAACAACCACTAAAAAATTCATTAATTCATTGAGGTTTATAGTCAACAGTTGGCGCATGATATAACAGATTCATTTTTTAAACTCTATCGATAATCATCGTTTGTGATAGGAAAAACAACTGGCTTCTAATGTAGCCAGATATGATTGAATATTTTTACTGTTGCACTTGATATTCGCACGAGAATTGATCACTCTGTATCGTAATGCAAATACTTACATGAAATCTAAAACTTAAATGAGGAAAGAGTCGGACTAATAAGGTTTTGACGAACTGGTAAAGAAAGGAAAATAAAATCTGAACAAAACGAATATTGAAGTTTACTGGTTGGTTGCTTATGCTTCATAAGTAGTACGATGCTTCACTGGTAATTAAGTGAAGTAACAGGTCACTAGTTAAAATTCAAAAAACTGCGATTCACTTGAATTGTTAGTTCGCATGAATAATATTTATTTGATCTTGTTTTGCCTCAACATGAAACATTTTAAATGTTTAAACGAGCAATATTGTTGGGGATATCAGATCCACAAGAACTCACTTGATGAATACCTTATTTTGGATTTCACGTTTGCCAGCATGGGTTGATCAGTTGACCTTGAGATTTCATTTCCCACCAGGAAAATCCACGGCTGCGGTTGGCTGCTGTGTATTTTAGTGCGCTATTCTTGTGACTGTTCGAAGGACGATTCAATGATGTATAAATAAACGAAATTTGTGTGCTTGATTGGATTTTGATTGCTGGGTGTTTGTAGAATATACTTTCCATCCTTACCACGACTTCTGTTTTACCGTTGGATTCAAGGTAGCCTACCTGGATGCTGGTAAAAGTCTCGTTCGCGTTTATCAACTAAGGTTAACTCGTAATACCTTCAAGGGTACCCAGTGACGAACTTAATAAATATCCAGTGATATAGACATTTTTACCCATACTTAGCATACGTTGTGGAGTCTTCATAATATACACAGTGAGTTTACCACAGAAACAAATGTAAACAGGGCAAATTATGCTTAGCTCATTCATTATACAATGCTAAACTTGTTGATTGAACACATTTATATTGATAGAACACACAGATTCGAAACCTTCTAAACATATTTATATCTTGAAGCGAAGCAAATTGCTTTCTGGCTTCGTGATATACTGTGACGTTTTAGTTAAGACAGACGTGTATTCATTGAAAACAAACAGATTAAATCTTCAATGCAGCTAGTCTTTTGAACGATTAACTCGTTTAGTCAGGTTGAATAGGTTTTGTAAAATCAGTATTCCACATCATTTTTTCCGAATAAATATTGAGTGAGGTCGCGTAAAATCCGTAGATCAATCAGAGTAAAACATTAACACCGTTAGATGCCAGCCCAGTGGACCGACGGTTAGTCGTTCGCGCACAAGACGAAAGGTCCTGGGTTCAATTCCTGAGAGGTGCAGGAGTCGTGGATGCGCACTGCCACTGATGAGTCCCATACCAGGACGAAACGGGCGTCTTCCAGTGCTTCCAGGTTTCTAATGGTGTTGGTCTAACAATGATTGATTGATGATTTCAAATGTGTAAAAATATTGAGTACACGATAAATCTTCACAAGAAAGTTGTGTCCACTCTATTTATGTTATAAAACCCAATGCAATATTTTCATTTCAGAGAACATTGCATATTTACACAAGCGTTGAACAGTACACAGAACGCATCATTTATGCATTACGCTAACTCTTCCGTCAATCCTTATTCAATATTGTCTCTCCTCAATCTCATTCGACTTTCCGATGAGAAATATTTTGACTTCAAAATTATTGATTATAATGTTTGCTTCATATATCATTTAGTAGCGCGATTATTTATTCAGGGTTAAATGTAGTAAAGCTATGAAATGATGTCTGATTATTTCTCTGAAAAATAGATTGCGAATCAAGGAGTGAGAGTTAATATATTTTCAGTTGCGGAGATAATCCTTTTTGATACTAATAAGACAACGGAAGATGTTTCATTCGTTATCTAGTCTATCTCATAACCTCAAGTGCTCACATATAACTATTTATGAATGAAATTACTTACTGTATAGTGTTGAGAAGAGAATGTCTGATAGCAGTGACTGAAAATAACCTTCAAATAAACATACTCCGTGGTTATATTGATTGTTATATAAAATACTGAGACAAGATTTATAATTTTGAAACTAGTCACTAGTTAGCACATGTTTATTATTTGTAAAATGGATTTGTTTAGACTGTTGACTTTTTATTTACTCTAGATTACCAACAACATTTAGACTACTACTGGAAACATTGTAGTGAAGTGTACCTTGTCTACAAGTTAACCAAAACAATCTTGACGGTTCAATAACTTTTTTGTAAGGTATAATTCGATCATTCGACCGTCATCTTTTCACTTTTACTGTAATTTGTCAATACAAAATATCATCTTATGTCTTCTATATATTCATAGTATGAACTTTACACACAATTCGAAAATGATCTTTTTTCAATCAAATTATTTGTTCGGTCAGTTATGTTACATAAACAGATCGCCTTTGAATCGAATGTACATTGTCATTTTAATTGTGTATATTGGATTCATCACTAAAACCAATCAAATTCAACATACATTTTTTGTTATTCTATGATAAAGATGATGTGTTTGTACAGCTTTTATGGCTGATAAAAAAACGTTTATTTCACACTAACTACTCATACATAGTAGTTGTGAAAAATTACCACCTGATCTCAATTCAGATGGAATACAATTTCAAATAATCAAACATACAGTTTTTCTTAAGCCAATATCTCCTTTTCTATGTGAGAGTGAATACAACGATCGGTTTTACGTTAAATAAAATTTATTTTGATCGAACACTGAGAGCTACTAAATTTATTGGAAATTAATTATTACTGTGAAAGAAAATACTTACTTACTTACTTACGCCTGTTACCCCCAATCGAGCATAGGCCGACCACCAGTTTTCTCCAACGAACTCTGTCTGTCCTGGGCTTCCCTCTCCAGTTCTGTCCAATGTTTGTCCATTCCTCTCATTTCTTTCTCTATTTCTCGGCGTATAAGTTCCTTAGGTTTCCTCTTTTCGCTTTGCCTTCAGGGTTCCATGTGAGGGCTTGTCTCGTCACGCAGTTAGTGGCTTTTCGTAGTGTGTGTCCTGTCTACTTTTACCGCTTCTTCCTGATTTCCTCATCCACTGGAATCTGGTTTGTTCTCTTCCACAATTCGTTGTTGCTGATAGTGTCTGGCCAACGAATACGAAGTATTTTTTCGTAGACAACTGATAATGAACACTTGTATCTTCTGGATGATGGCTTTGGTAGTTCTCCAAGTTTCCACTTCATATAGTAGAACTGTCTTGATATTTGTATTGAAAATCGTGATTTTGATTTTGATTGAAAGTTGTTTGGAGTTCCAGATATTTTTGTACTGTAGAAATGCAGCCCTAGCTTTGCAAATCCGCGCCCTCACCTCTGCATCGGATCCACCTTGGTTGTTGATGGTGCTGCCAAGATATGTAAGGCATCTCGATCAAGAGTGATTTGGTTGGTGCATGTTGTGTTGCATCGTAGAATTTCGCTTTTTCCTTTATGAATGTTGAGATGTGAAAGAAAATACGAATCATAATCAATGAACTACTTTAAATGATGTTAGAAAATGTTTCATATAATTAATGGTTGGTTTTATAAGGACGATTGAACAGTTTTATTCAAAGATATACTGTGTGCACATATGCTGTTGAATGTCATATCTATTTGTAAAATTTTGTAATGATGTTTTAGACAGTGATTCACAGCTCTAACATTTGATGGTGTTACGTTCTCTGTGTTGAATAATTTACTTGTGATAATTTCGACCTGTTTAGAAAATCCTCATCAGCACAAACTTTAATCAAGAAACAATACATTTTATTGCTCTTAGAAAATATGAAAATTTGTTGATTTTGGAGTATTATTTGTTTACTAAAATAACCAAATTATTTTTCGTGGCAAGTTTCTATAAGATCACAATCACAATTATTATAATTCTAATGTCAGATTCAATTCAGAAAGACTACTGTTGGAAGTAGGCATGAACAAAAATCATCACTGTACATTCAGAAACGAAATGACGGTAGACTTTAAGACTGTAGTCGGCTTATTTCGAATAATATAACCCTAAACACACAAAATCGTCGTGTGGATATACGTAACTTACAGTAAATGAGTAAATGAGTGAAATTAAAGCCAATTTAAGTACTATATTAAACGTTCCATGCTGTATTCCACGAACTCACTTGAATCGGGTAATAAATATTTTTTGGACAGCTGAGTAGGCGTTCTACTCGGTTAAGTCAACAGTCTACCTTGTAGTGCTCGCTCGCTTACA